>CM073778.1:46733610-46855367 GCA_037158775.1 Hetaerina titia
ATAGGGATATCCAAGTGTCGTATAAACTAATAATTTTACGAAACTTTCGATTAACCGTGCTGAATGAAACACGACAAACTGGAAAATATGGTCGTGATTTAATCGGATATATATACAGACACTCAACTTTTTCATTCTTTATGATTTATACCCATTCTTTGTCGTGGTAAGTGCAATTGTTTTTCATTTTCCGCCCGCTCATTTTTATCAAGGGTAGAATTATAAAATTTTACAAGTACGTATAAAATGAAAAGTAGAACGTAAACTCCTCAGACACCTAAACCAATCATGTAGCCAGAATAACAGGTGTGAGTGAAGGACGAATATTGACTAAGGATCTCTAATCTACGTATTCACATTCGCCGTATGGTTTACCAATTGAAATTATGCATTGTTTATGGTTAATGGCCAATTCGTTGGACAGTATAACTATCTGTTTTCTCGCCAAAAAGGAAAATGAGAGAAACGAAAATGGGAACGTACGGATTGTACAAAATGCTTTTAATTAAGACGTTAAATACAACAGACACATTTCGTGAATTTTAAATCTTAAATTTCGTGAAACTTAAGATGTATCAAGAATGCCAAAATACATATTTCAAACTAGTACTTTCTATGACTATATCAAAGTATGAAACATTTACTTTTCTTTACGATTATAATTTTTCTTCATTTTCTGAAAAACTAATAATTAAGTATAACTAAGCTAATGAAGTTCTGGAATGCAGTAAACAATTCTGATTCACACCTGAATTAAAACCAAAGGCATTCACTCATCCCTGTCATTCGGACGGACGGACATGTCCAAGCAATAACGTTTCCCGCGCATTATGCCCGACAACAGCTCAAGGAACTTAGTGTTTCACTAAGATGGAATTAGGTAAGCACCGGCTTAAGTACTCATAGTTGGAAACCTATAGGAAACCACACCCCCCAATCTAAGTTCATGGCCGACGTCCCCTTAGCCCCCTTGTCACGCATCCTTGGGAAGTTATTTCATCATGCAGTTGCATAAGTTTAAAATTTCAAACAAGTATTTGGAGATTATTTGGATCAGCCTTTAAATTTATGCAAAAAAAAATAGGAAAAAAACTGGTCAAAGTCGTCTCAATGCCGGTGGATACTTTTAAGAGCAGCTTCCCAGCTGCTGGATTCGCTCTGGTCTCCCAGCCGGTTCCCCCATACGGCCGGTACCCATTGAAGGTTGGCATATTTCAGCCATTTTTGACAATTGGACTCGCCACTAGGGCGGTAACTCGGGTTTTATCCCGTTCGTGACTGCACCCGGAAGTGCGTGTGTTTGGCATGAGACATCGGACCAGCTGTGAAGCGAAAGTTCAGTATTGGCTACCTATACTTACCTCCGAAGGGCTGAAAGTGTTCGCGAGATTTAAGACTATGTGACTGAATTCTTTCTTCGCCATTGTCCTTTGCTTCAATTGATATAATTCGTCCTCCTCCTCCATATTTTCACCGGAAAAGAGTCAGCAGACAAATTTAAAATTCTCAACGGTAAGCCTAGAGAAGGCACGTTTAAATTCTTACGCAGCGCAAAGGAGCTCATTTCGGGCTCCGATTATACCCGAACGCGGGAAGGATTCCGGAAGCATACATATACGTAGAGGAAATGATTAAAGAGGCATGGGAAGAACTGGAGGTAGGAATGAAAGTCGGAGGGGAATTCGTAAAATCGGTTAGGTTTGCTGATGACCAAGCATTAGTTGCTCAGTCAGCCAAGGGGTTGCAAGCATTGTTGAGTGAATTGGAGGTTCAGTGCGATAAATATGGGATGAGAATAAATATTAATAAAACAAAGGTTATATATATATATATATATATTGGAAAGGAACTGGCCCCCCTACCCTGATGTGTGAATATTCACACGCCGTCGGGCTTGGTACATGGGTGAGCTCTACCATCACCTACTAAACCGACCTTCGGGTTGATTACTGTGTTTATGGTTTATATATATATATATATATATATATATATATATATATATACGCGGGTGGCGGTGGTCTAGTGGGTAGAGCGTTGGACTACAGCCCACGGGGCCTTGGTTCGATTCCCGGGTACGTCACTCTGGGCACCTGCAGCTCCACTTAAGCTATGTGATTTTTCGGGTACCATACCTTCCTGAGAAACCATAACCGGCGCAGGGGAAGGAACTGGCTACCCTACCCTGATGTGTGAATATTCACACGCCGTCGGGCTTGGTACATGGGTGACCTCTACCATCAACTTCTAAACCAATTACTGTGTTTATCTTTCTTTTATATATACACAGAGACTCTGCTTTTTCATTCTTTATGATTAATACCCATTCTTTGTCGTGGAAAGTGCAGTTCATTTTTCATTTTCCTCTCATTTTTATCAAGGGTAGAATTCTAAAATTTAACAAGAACGTAAAATGAAAAGTAGAACGTATACTCATCAGAAATCTAAACCAGTCATCTAAAAGTCATTGTTAGGTGAAGGGCAAATATTGAAACAGGATCTCTAAACTACGGATTCACATTCGTCATATGATATACCAATTGAAATTATGCATTGTTTATAGTTAAAAACTAATTCATTGAACAGTATAACTATGTATTTGCTCGCCTTATATGAGAATGAGTGGTATAAAAATGGGAAAGTATGGACAATAGAAAATGGTTTTAATTAAAACATTAAATACAATTGACACATCTTGATATTGTCAAATTAAAGATATTTCAAGAATGCCAAAATATATAGTAATAATAATACACTTTATTCATCTTAATCATATTTACATATGGTGGATGTCATCATTTTTGCATAATAACACACTACAGAGCACAATATACAATCAAATAAAAACATATACGTAGATATGACACTAAACACTACACCTTAACTGACACTAGCCACACCACATAGACACTAAACCTTATAATTTTAGGCTAGTAAAATCAAGCTCATAATACTCCTCTATTGAGTATAGAGGATTGGAGGTAAGCCAAACACGCAGCACCCTTCGGAACACCACACTGTGGGCTGACTTCAAAGAATTTGGGATCATATTGAACAACTTGATTGGCAGACCTTCAACTTTGTAGGTCCTGTCTAGCCTACAGTGTGGTTAATCCATATTCGACTTTGCTCTCGTGTTATGGCTGTAAATGTCAGCCCTAGTGGAGTACATACTTGTATTTTCTTTTATATGAACTAAAGTATAGAATATATATAAACTGTAGACAGTCATAATTTTTGAGTTTAGAAAGAGAGGTCTACAGTGCTCAAGTGGACATGAGTTATTTAAGATACGGACTGCTTTTTTCTGCATCAGAAGGATTAGCTTAATATCAGATGCATGCCCCCAAAGTCTAATGCCATAAGTGATATGTGAGAGAAAGAAAGCATAGTAGGCATTAATTAAGTAGTCCTTACTCACATATAATTTGTTTTTCTTTACGATTGTAGTTTTATTCAATTTCTGAGGTGCTCATTTCCACATAAACTTTTTAATGTTTACAACCCAGGTTTCGTTATAGCATAATAGCATCAGGTGTTATGATGTTATGCTATAACGAAACCTGGGTTGTAAAAATTAAAACGTTTATGTGGAAAAGTAAAGTGGTTTGATTATTAAAAGTCATTAATTCATCTTTTGCATCTTCTCTGCAATTCACTCATAAACCTTTCAACTTCGTCATATCTGGCCGCATTAAATTATTTCCCAACTATGTCCCTCATCCTTGAACCTTTAACCTTTCTAACAATTCACATCTCCCTCCATAACATATAAAATCCAGATTAAACAGTTTACATGTAATTTTAAATGGAATAAAAAGTATCAAAGGAACCTATGCTCACAGTATCGTGCAATCATTTGGAATAAGTCTTAAATTTAGCTAGCTTCCCATAGGTGGTACTACATGCATTAATCATTTGAAAATAATTTTTTTTAACAAAGTGAAAGCTACATGATATGCTCGTGTATTCACAATTGGATTCAATTTCCATTATGGAAAAAAATGTAAAATTGGAATCCAACAGCGTTAAGTTTTCCCTCAATTTTTAATGGATCACTCCTTTTCTTTACTTTTAAGGAAACTCTTAATTTAATTAGATCATTGGTAGCTTATTCTTTAAAGCAAGCATTCAAGATTATTTCTATGAATCTTTAACCTTTTGGCATGAGTTATCACATGACCAAGTCTACATTCAATGTATCCATGAACCAGGAGGAAACCTTGATTGCTGCTAATTAAGTTCTGCATTGTAGTGAACAATTCCGATTCATACCTGAATTTAAAACCAAATGCATTATCTCGTCCCTGTCATTTTGTTTCATTTTATCTGACCATCTTTCTCAATCTGCAGTCAGTATACCCTTAACCCACCCTTAACATTTATTACCCTAACTTTCTTTTATCCCACTCAATGATATTACTCTCCTGTTTTCAAATCAAATTTGATGATATGCATTCCTCAAAATATTTCCACCATTAATGTACGAAGCCTATTTGTCTTCTAAGTCTATTTTTCAAGCTGACGTCATCATCAGTATTTCAATCCTAGGATTAGTTTATTGCAGCCCTCCATTCTACTCTATTAATGTCAATGCCCTCAATCCTTGATACCCTCTTTGTTTTATGTCCTTCTTAATTTGTCCTATGTACACGTCTTTTGGTCTTCCTCATGGAATCTTCCTTCTATTTTTCCTTCTATTATTTTCCTAATCAATCCATTTTGCTCCAATGTGTATCCAATCCATCCATTTCTTCTTTGCCGCAGAGTTCTCCATATGGTCCTATCCTCTTCTGTTCTTCTATGTACTTCTTTGTTCATTACCTAGTCTGCCCATCTAATCTTCATGATTCTCTTCCAGCATCATGTTTCAAAGGATTCTATTCTTCTCTGGTCCACTTTTTTCAACATTCCTAGTCTCTGAACCACAGAGCATCATGCTCAACATAAATGTCTTGATGAATTGATTCCTTGTTTCCAGCCTTAGGTTCTTTTAACATAGTAGTTGCCTCTTCTTCATGAATGTGTCAAATTCACATATCTCTTTAAATATTCCATGATCACTTTTTTCTCAGGATTAATATACTCGTATTTTTCAGTTCACCTTCAACCAGGCTTTTTATAGGTCAGTGTTCCTAAATATGCTCCCATGACTTTGATATAAATTGAGACAACAAGGATATAATGAGAAGGGAAATTTTTTGGGGAGGAATCTTCGAGGGGAAGGCAAATTTTCTCATCTGTTAGGGGTTGTTAGGGTGGGAAACTAATGTGCTAACGGTCACACATATCCACACACTCTTTCTCTGCAGTTCTTCATAATGGAATAACCCTGACACTGAAATCTGGATAGACACATGCCAAAAACTTTCACCCAGGCTACCCAGGCCTGTAACAAGCAGTGTGTTCTTTGAAGTGTGTGCGAATGTTTCCGCGTGTTTGTCCGATATAAGAAAGATCACAATGTGGGCAGGAGATTTGGTAGATTCCGGATTTGTCTAAGGCCTCAATAGGATCTTTAGGATTTTTGAAAAGGTGTTTCAGTTTGGTTTGACTGACAAAAAGCAAAAGGCGTACCTGCTCTCTTCAAAAAAATTAAATACACACCCACGTTTGTCAGTCAAACCAAACTGAAACACCTTTTCAAAAATCCTAAAGATCCTATTGAGACCTTAGACAAATCCAGAATCTACCAAATCTCCTGCCCACATTGTGATCTTTCTTATATCGGACAAACACGCAGAAACATTCGCACACGCTTCAAAGAACACACTGCTTGTTACAGGCTGGGAAACATTAACAAATCGTCAGTCGCCCAACACATGCACGATAACTCACACAACATCACAATTGAAGACCTACAGCTAATAAAACATGTGCCCAATCATTTACTTGACTGTTATGAAAGTCTTTACATACAAAAATCGGAAGGAAAACTCATAAACAGTGACAACGGTCCGATATCTTCGTCTCTTTTTTCCCTTTCCCTTCCTGAGTCATGACCTTCCCTTCACCTACGGTCATAAACGGCCCAGTCTAACCCACTCAATTTCCCCCCCCAACCCCTGCCCCGAGCCTCAAATCACCCATACATTGTATCTAACCTTGCACCCATACATTGTATCCCCCTTCCCATTCTTTCCCAATTATATCACCAACCCTTCCCCTCCCTCTCTCCTCCCCGGTTTCCCCCCCCCTACTCATCGTTACTTATATTTCGGCTCCAACGATTTTTCATTATTCTTCTCTGAAGAGGCCTGCTTGGCAGGCGAAACACCTGGTGTCAGGTTTTTCGGCACTATTTTTTCCCACGTACACTGCATCACAGTGTACTTCCCTTTCCGTATTCCTAGTCTGTGTGAAGGGTCCCTGCCGTTGGGTTGAATTCCCCGTAAACCCTGAGTGCGTGTGTGTTTGCGACTCACAAACGGTCAATTTGCTCTGCAAATACCGGAGTGAGGGAGTGCGTGCCGTTCCTTTACTTTTTCTATCTTTACCTCTGTCTGAGTGAAGGGTCCCTGCCGTTGGGTTAAATTCCCCGTAAACCCTGAGTGCGTGTGTGTTTGCGACTTGCGACGGTCAATTTGTACTGCATATACCGGAGTGAAGGAGTGCGTGTGGTTTTGTTTGCCTTGTCTGAGTGTGTGGTCCCTGGCGAGGGGTTTTTTCCCCCGTAAACCCTGAGTGCGTGTGTGTTTGCGACGGTCAATTTGTACTGCATATACCGGAGTGAAGGAGTGCGTGTGGTTTTGTTTGCCTTGTCTGAGTGTGTGGTCCCTGGCGAGGGGTTTTTTCCCCCGTAAACCCTGAGTGCGTGTGTGTTTGCGACTTGCGACGGTCAATTTGTACTGCATATACCGGAGTGAAGGAGTCCGTGTGGTTTTGTTTGCCTTGTCTGAGTGTGTGGTCCCTGGCGAGGGGTTTTTTCCCCCGTAAACACTGAGTGCGTGTGTGTTTGTGACTTGCAACGGTCAATTTTGCACTGCAAATACCGGAGTGAGAGAGTGTGTGCAGTTTTGTTATCCTTATTCTTTGCACCCTCCCCCGTGTTCCCTAACTAGTGCCCCCAAGAGTACGGCTTTGGGTAATTTGTATTCATTGCAATTATTAGCAGATTACAATCATCCTGTAAATTTCTGGTGGGAATGCAAAAAAAATGTGAAAAAACTGGTCAAAGTCGTCTCAATACCGGTGGATACTTTGAATAGCAGCTTCCCAGCTGCTGTATTCGCTTGAGGAACGCTCCCGCCGTGCGGCCGGTATATGCCTCTCATGGTACGCCGGCGTGTTTCAGGCAGTAATAGACGTTGGTCGAACGGAATGCACCCGAAAGTGCTTATGTTTGGCATGAGACTTCGGACCAGATGGTGTGGAAGAATATGTCGCAACTACCTATACTATCCTCCCGAGGATCGAGAGTGTTCGCGAGATTTAAAACTATGTGACTGAATTCTTTCTTCACCATCGTCCTTTACGTCAATTTATGTAATTGGTCCGCGTCCTCCATATTTTCAGCGAAAAACAGTCAGCAGACAAATTTAAAATTCTCAACGGTAAGCCTAGAGAAGGCATGTTTAAATTATTTCGCAGCGGAAATGAACGAATTTCGGCTCCGATTATACCCGAACGCGGGAAGGACATCTTGATTACGGAAGCAGCCTGCCTTTCTGAATTTGACTGTGAGATTATTTAAAATAATAAAATGATTAGGAAAGAGCTGGGAAACTAAATATATGAATATACGATCACTGTGGGTTAATTTATCCTGTATCTGAAACTCAACACATCAATATCGCCCTTAAAAACGAAGACTGACGAATTATGTAAGACTGACACAGGGAAGACGGTTAGGGATCATAAGTCAAGAGTAATCATTTATTTTCCTGAGAGTGTACTCCAACACTTCCCACATTCCAGAAACATAAAAAATGAGGCGAAGTGCTTGGTTCTCCAATAGTTGTACAGTTTTAAATTTAAATATTTGAATGGAATAAAATATTGCACACATTTTGGTTGATTTAACGTCCCCAAAAAACGCAGAATGGTATATTTTCGTCCTACCTTAATCAGACCTAATCATTAACATCTTTAAGTTTTATCTTTTTTATATGACCGTAGCAATAATTTATTCCTCGGATGAAAATTACGAAAGTGATAGTGCATTCGAACCTACGCTTGTATCCTGAGGGGGTCCAGGAGTGTAAAAATGGCAAGGAAATGTGTGAATGGAAGAAAGATGAGATTACTCTCTCATACCAAATTATATATTCACTTCCTCCCCATAAACGATATGTAATACAGATATCCAAGTTTCGTATAAACTAATAATTTTACGAAACTTTCGATTAACAGTTCTGAATGAGTCACGACAAACCAGAAAATAAGATCGTGATGTAATCGGATATATATCGGATATCGTAATATATATATATATATATTTATATATATATATATATATACACGCGGGAGGCGGTGGTCTAGTGGGTAGAGCGTTGGACTACAGCCCACGGGGCCTTGGTTCGATTCCTGGGTAAGTCACTCTGGGCACCTGCAGCTCCACTTAAGCTATGTGATTTTTCGGGTACCATACCTTCCTGAGAAACCATAACCTGGAGGAAGGTCTGGGAGTGTAAGTATGCCTACGGATCCTCTTATTCAGGAGGGATTCAGGATAACCTCGTTTGAGGAGGGAATGGTGTAAATTTATGAGGAAATTGTCTAGGGACTCAGGGTCATTGCAAATTCTGTGACCTTACACTCCCAGACCTTCCACCACCGCGAAAAACCACCCTCTTTCAATTTGTACCACGTTTCTCCCTGGCCTAGAATCTCTGCGTTCTATCCTAAAGGACCTCTATCCTATCCTCAAAAACCACAATTCCACCACCAACCTTTTCCCCAAATGCCCCTCTGTCACTTTCAAACGCCCCGCCAATCTATCAGATCTTCTAAAATCTACCAATCCACTTCTTAAATCCTCGCCCCGTTCCAAAATCACTCCCAGACCCTGCAATAAACCCAGATGCAAAACATGTCCTATTTTCCTAACCAGAATCCCATCCCTCTCCCACCCGCTCTTTAACTCTCTCCCACCAATTCCCTACTCCTCGTGTACCTCCAGCAATGTTGTCTACCTACTCAAGTGCCAACTTTGCCCTGCCTTTTACATTGGACAGTGTACCACACCCCTCAATACTAGAATCAATAATCATAGAGCCTCATGTAACAATTTTTCCCTTATTGGTATGCTCCCAATCCCCAAACATGCCTCCGAACACAACGCTGCCTTTGACCAATGTTTTAAAGTATCCGTCTTAGCATCCCTCCCACACTCAGACCCTCCACTGAAACTCAAAACATTAGAGCTAGCTTTCATCTGGCTCTTGGATTCCTGGAATCGCCCAGGTATTAATATGAGACATTAATTGCCCCCTTTATGCATATAATTTCATCCCCCTCCGCCCCCAACAACTTCCATATCATCCCCACCTTTTTTAAAATTCCCGCGCCATACACTACCCCTCCAAACTCCTCACCTCGAATGCCTTCCCCCCTTTTTTCCCCCCTTTTCCTTTCTTTTCCCCTCTTTTCCCCTCTTTTCCCCCATTTCCCCTTCTCCTTCCTACCACTGCTTTCGGGCCCTCCTCTGCCTCAGTTCTGTTCCTAATTCCTCTTGAGAAAGGTGGTTGGACCACCGAAAATTCGAGAACCAGTGAGTTTTCCCTCTTTTGTGTGTTTTGGTTTCTGTGTTTGTTATGACTATCAGTGAATTTACATTACACGTTTGTGGGTTTTCCAAAAAAGTGTATATATATATATATATGCGGGTCGCGGTGGTCTAGCGGGTAGAGCGTTGGACTGCTGACCAGAGGGTCCCGGGTTCTATTCCTGGGCAAGGCACTTTGGGCACCTGCAGCTCCACCCAAGCTAGTTGATTTTTCGGGTACCTTCTTCCTGGGAAACCATAACCGGCACAGGGAAAGGAACTGGCCCCCCTACTCTGATGTGTGAATATTCATTGGTATTATCATATGTATGAATAAGGCTTGGTACACGGGTGAGCTCTACCATTACCTACTAAACCGACCTTCGGGTTGATTACTGTGTTTATGGTTTATATATATATATATATATATATATATATATATATATATATATATATATATATATATGTGGGTCGCGGTGGTCTAGTGGGTAGAGCGTTGGAGTACAGGCCACGGGGCCTTGGTTCGATTCCTGGGTAAGTCACTCTGGGCACCTGTAGCTCCACTTAAGCTATGTGATTTTTCGGGTACCATACCTTCCTGGGAAACCATAACCGGCGCAGGGAAAGGAACTGCCTACCCTACCCTGATGTGCGAGTATTCACATGCCGTCAGGCTTGGTACATGGGTGAGCTCTACCATCAACTACTAAACCGACCTTCGGGTTGATTACAGTGTCTATGGTTTTTTGATATATACACAGAGACTCTGCTTTTTCATTCTTTATGATTAATACCCATTCTTTGTCGTGGAAAGTGCAGTTCATTTTTCATTTTCCTCTCATTTTTATCAAGGGTAGAATTCTAAAATTTTACAAGAACGTAAAATGAAAAGTAGAACGTATACTCATCAGAAATCTAAACCAATCCTGTAGCCAGAATAAAAGGAGTTGTGAGGTGATGGGCAAATATTGAAACAGGATCTCTAAACTATGGATTCACATTCGTCATATGATATACCAATTAAAATTATGCTTTGTTTATAGTTAATAACTAATTCGTTGGACAGTATAACTATGTATTTGCTCGCCTTATAGGAGAATGAGCGGGACAAAAATGGGAAAGTATGGGCAATAAAAAATGGTTTTAATTAAAACATTAAATACAATGGACACATGTTGATTTCGTCAAATTAAAGATCTTTCATGAATGCCAAAATACATATTTCAAACTAGTACTTTCGATGACTATATCGAATCTTCAAGCATTTGTTTTTCTTTACGATTGCTTTTTTATTTAATTTCTGAGATGCTGGGATGGATATGACATGGCAAGAGGCATGGCTAATCTGCAGATTTAATTAATTCGTACACGAATAATCAAGAGTGTACTCCCTAAAGAACATTGTGGGTTTAGAAGAGAAAAATAAAGTCAGAGGGAGGAGCAGGGCATTTAGGGGAGAAGGGGGAAGGGAATGAAATCAGAAATAGATGTATGTCATCTTGAATGCTTGATGGAGAGTATTTTATTTAACCTTAAGGTAGGAGTGAATAAGTCAGAGCAGGTATAGCAGGCCTAGTAGTCACACAGAAATTTGGAATAAAAGAATATGCATACAGCATTTTGGAGACAGGAAGTAGAATTACTTTGTTGAAATTAACTCATTTATTCATAAATGAAACAGTTACTGGCATAACTTGGTGGAAAATCTTCATACTGACTTTTAATAATCAAACCACTTTACTTTTCCACATAAACTTTCTAATTTTTACAACCCAGGTTTCGTTATAGCTTAACAGCATCAGTTGTTATGATGTTATGCTATAACGAAACCTGGGTTGTAAAAATTAAAACGTTTATGTGGAAAAGTAAAGTGGTTTGATTATTAAAAGTCATTAATTCATCTTTTGCATCTTCTCTGCAATTCACTCATAAACCTTTCAACTTCGTCATATCTGGCCGCATTAAATTATTTCCCAACTATGTCCCTCATCCTTGAACCTTTAACCTTTCTAACGATTCACATCTCCCTCCATAACATATAAAATCCAGATTAAAAAGTTAACATGTAATTTTAAATGGAATAAAAAGTATCAAAGGAACCTATGCTCACAGTATCGTGCAATCATTTGGAATAAGTCTTAAATTTAGCTAGCTTCCCATAGGTGGTACTACATGCATTAATCATTTGAAAATAATTTTTTTTAACAAAGTGAAAGCTACATGATATGCTCGTGTATTCACAATTGGTGTCAATTTCCATTATGGAAAAAAATGTAAAATTGGAATCCAACAGCGTTAAGTTTTCCCTCAATTTTTAATGGATCACTCCTTTTCTTTACTTTTAAGGAAACTCTTAATTTAATTAGATCATTGGTAGCTTATTCTTTAAAGCAAGCATTCAAGATTATTTTTATGAATCTTTAATCTTTTGGCATGAGTTATCACATGATCAAGTCTACATTAACTTCAATATATCCATGAACCAGGAGGAAACCTTGATTGCTGCTAATTAAGTTCTGCATTGTAGTAAACAATTCCGATTCATACCTGAATTAAAACCAAAGGCATTCTCTCATCCCTGTCATTTTGTTTCATTTTATCTGACCATCTTTCTCAATCTGCAGTCAATATACCCTTAACCTACCATTAACATTTATTACCCTAACTTTCTTTTATCCCACTCAATGATATTACTCTCCAGTTTTCAAATCAAATTTGATAATATGCATTCCTCAAAATATTTCCACCATTAATTTACGAAGCCTATTTGTCTTCTAAGTCTATTTTTCAAGCTGACGTCATCATCAGTATTTCAATAATAGGATTGGATTATTGCAGCCCTCCATTCGCCTCTATTTAATGTCAATTCCCTCAATCCTTGATACCCTCTCTGTTTTACGTCCTTCTTAATTTGTTCTATGTACATGTCTCTTGGTCTTCCTCGTCTGATCTTCCCTTATATTTTCTTTCTAATATTTTCTTAATCAATCCATTTTGCTCCATTGTGTATCCAATCCATTTATTTCTTCTTTGCCGCAGAGATCTCCATATGGTCGTATCCTCTTCTGTTCTTCTATGTACTTCTTTGTTCATTACCTAGTCTGCCCATCTAATCTTCATGATTCTCTTCCAGCATCATGTTTCAAATGATTCTATTCTTCTCTGGTCCACTTTTTTCAACATTCCTAGTCTCTGAACCACAGAGCATCATGCTCAACATAAATGTCTTGATGAATTGATTCCTTGTTTCCAGCCTTAGGTTCTTTTAACATAGTAGTTGCCTCTTCTTCATGAATGTGTCAAATTCACATATCTCTTTAAATATTCCATGATCACTTTTTTCTCAGGATTAATATACTCGTATTTTTCAGTTCACCTTCAAACAGGCTTTTTATAGGTCAGTGTTCCTAAATATGCTCCCATGACTTTGATATAAATTGAGACAACAAGGATATAATGAGAAGGGAAATTTTTTGGGGAGGAATCTTCGAGGGGAAGGCAAATTTTCTCATCTGTTAGGGGTTTTAGGGTGGGAAACTAGGGTGCTAACGGTCACACATATCCACACACTCTTTCTCTGCAGTTCTTCATAATGGAATAACCCTGACACTGAAATCTGGATAGACACATGCCAAAAACTTTCACCCAGGCTACCCAGGCCTGTAACAAGCAGTGTGTTCTTTGAAGTGTGTGCGAATGTTTCTGCGTGTTTGTCCGATATAAGAAAGATCACAATGTGGGCAGGAGATTTGGTAGATTCCGGATTTGTCTAAGGTCTCAATAGGATCTTTAGGATTTTTGAAAAGGTGTTTCAGTTTGGTTTGACTGACAAAAAGCAAAAGGCGTACCTGCTCTCTTCAAAAAAATTAAATACACACCCACATTTGTCAGTCAAACCAAACTGAAACACCTTTTCAAAAATCCTAAAGATCCTATTGAGACCTTAGACAAATCCAGAATCTACCAAATCTCCTGCCCACATTGTGATCTTTCTTATATCGGACAAACACGCAGAAACATTCGCACACGCTTCAAAGAACACACTGCTTGTTACAGGCTGGGAAACATTAACAAATCGTCAGTCGCCCAACACATGCACGATAACTCACACAACATCACAATTGAAGACCTACAGCTAATAAAACATGTGCCCAATCATTTACTTGACTGTTATGAAAGTCTTTACATACAAAAATCGGAAGGAAAACTCATAAACAGTGACAACGGTCTGATATCTTCGTCTCTTTTTTCCCTTTCCCTTCCTGAGTCATGACCTTCCCTTCACCTACGGTCATAAACGGCCCTGTCTAACCCACTCAATTTCCTCCCCCAACCCCCGCCCCGAGCCTCAAATCACCCATACATTGTATCTAACCTTGCACCCATACATTGTATCCCCCTTCCCATTCTTTCCCAATTATATCACCAACCCTTCCCCTCCCTCTCTCCTCCCCGGTTTCCCCCCCCCCTACTCATCGTTACTTATATTTCGGCTCCAACGATTTTTCATTATTCTTCTCTGAAGAGGCCTGCTTGGCAGGCGAAACACCTGGTGTCAGGTTTTTCGGCACTATTTTTTCCCACGTACACTGCATCACAGTGTACTTCCCTTTCCGTATTCCTAGTCTGTGTGAAGGGTCCCTGCCGTTGGGTGAATTCCCCGTAAACCCTGAGTGCGTGTGTGTTTGCGACTTGCGACGGTCAATTTGTACTGCATAAACCGGAGTGAAGGAGTGCGTGTGGTTTTGTTTGCCTTGTCTGAGTGTGTGGTCCCTGGCGAGGGGTTTTTTCCCCCGTAAACCCTGAGTGCGTGTGTGTTTGTGACTTGCAACGGTCAATTTGCACTGCAAATACCGGAGTGAGAGAGTGTGTGCAGTTTTGTTATCCTTATTCTTTGCACCCTCCCCCGTGTCCCCTAACTAGTGCCCCCAAGAGTACGGCTTTGGGTAATTTGTATTCATTGCAATTATTAGCAGATTACAATCATCCTGTAAATTTCTGGTGGGAATGCAAAAAAAATGTGAAAAAACTGGTCAAAGTCATCTCAATACCGGTGGATACTTTGAAGAGCAGCTTCCCAGCTGCTGTATTCGCTTGAGGAACGCTCCCGCCGTGCGGCCGGTATATACCTCTCATGGTACGCTGGCGTATTTCAGGCAGTAATAGACGTTGGTCGAACGGAATGCACCCGAAAGTGCTTATGTTTGGCATGAGACTTCGGACCAGATGGTGCGGGAAGAGTATGTCGCAACTACCTATACTATCCTCCCGAGGATCGAGAGTGTTCGCGAGATTTAAAACTATGTGACTGAATTCTTTCTTCACCATCGTCCTTTACGTCAATTTATGTAATTGGTCCGCGTCCTCCATATTTTCAGCTAAAAACAGTCAGCAGACAAATTTAAAATTCTCAACGGTAAGCCTAGAGAAGGCATGTTTAAATTATTTCGCAGCGGAAATGAACGAATTTCGGCTCCGATTATACCCGCACGCGGGAAGGACATCTTGATTACGGAAGCAGCCTGCCTTTCTGAATTTGACTGTGAGATTATTTAAAATAATAAAATGATTAGGAAAGAGCTGGGAAACTAAATATATGAATATACGATCACTGTGGGTTAATTTATCCTGTATCTGAAACTCAACACATCAATATCGCCCTTAAAAACGAAGACTGACGAATTATGTAAGACTGACACAGGGAAGACGGTTAGGGATCATAAGTCAAGAGTAATCATTTATTTTCCTGAGAGTGTACTCCAACACTTCCCACATTCCAGAAACATAAAAAATGAGGCGAAGTGCTTGGTTCTCCAATAGTTGTACAGTTTTAAATTTAAATATTTGAATGGAATAAAATATTGCACACATTTTGGTTGATTTAACGTCCCCAAAAAACGCATAATGGTATATTTTCGTCCTACCTTAATCAGACCTAATCATTAACATCTTTAAGTTTTATCTTTTTTATATGACCGTAGTAATAATTTATTCCTCGGATGAAAATTACGAAAGTGATAGTGCATTCGAACCTACGCTTGTATCCTGAGGGGGTCCAGGAGTGTAAAAATGGCAAGGAAATGTGTGAATGGAAGAAAGATGAGATTACTCTCTCATACCAAATTATATATTCACTTCCTCCCCATAAACGATATGTAATACAGATATCCAAGTTTCGTATAAACTAATAATTTTACGAAACTTTCGATTAACAGTTCTGAATGAGTCACGACAAACCAGAAAATAAGATCGTGATGTAATCGGATATATATCGGATATCGTAATATATATATATATATATATTTATATATATATATATATATATATATATACACGCGGGAGGCGGTGGTCTAGTGGGTAGAGCGTTGGACTACAGCCCACGGGGCCTTGGTTCGATTCCTGGGTAAGTCACTCTGGGCACCTGCAGCTCCACTTAAGCTATGTGATTTTTCGGGTACCATACCTTCCTGAGAAACCATAACCTGGAGGAAGGTCTGGGAGTGTAAGTATGCCTACGGATCCTCTTATTCAGGAGGGATTCAGGATAACCTCGTTTGAGGAGGGAATGGTGTAAATTTATGAGGAAATTGTCTAGGGACTCAGGGTCATTGCAAATTCTGTGACCTTACACTCCCAGACTTTCCACCACCGCGAAAAACCACCCTCTTTCAATTTGTACCACGTTTCTCCCTGGCCTAGAATCTCTGCGTTCTATCCTAAAGGACCTCTATCCTATCCTCAAAAACCACAATTCCACCACCAACCTTTTCCCCAAATGCCCCTCTGTCACTTTCAAACGCCCCGCCAATCTATCAGATCTTCTAAAATCTACCAATCCACTTCTTAAATCCTCGCCCCGTTCCAAAATCACTCCCAGACCCTGCAATAAACCCAGATGCAAAACATGTCCTATTTTCCTTACCAGAATCCCATCCCTCTCCCACCCGCTCTTTACTCTCTCCCACCAATTCCCTACTCCTCGTGTACCTCCAGCAATGTTGTCTACCTACTCAAGTGCCAACTTTGCCCTGCCTTTTACATTGGACAGTGTACCACACCCCTCAATACTAGAATCAATAATCATAGAGCCTCATGTAACAATTTTTCCCTTATTGGTATGCTCCCAATCCCCAAACATGCCTCCAAACACAACGCTGCCTTTGACCAATGTTTTAAAGTATCCGTCTTAGCATCCCTCCCACACTCAGACCCTCCACTGAAACTCAAAACATTAGAGCTAGCTTTCATCTGGCTCTTGGATTCCTGGAATCGCCCAGGTATTAATATTAGACATTAATTGCCCCCTTTATGCATATAATTTCATTCCCCTCCGCCCCCCAACAACTTCCATATCATCCCCACCTTTTTTAAAATTCCCGCGCCATACACTACCCCTCCAAACTCCTCACCTCGAATGCCTTCCCCCCTTTTTTCCCTCCTTTTCCTTTCTTTTCCCCTCTTTTCCCCTCTTTTCCCCCATTTCCCCTTCTCCTTCCTACCACTGCTTTCGGGCCCTCCTCTGCCTCAGTTCTGTTCCTAATTCCTCTTGAGAAAGGTGGTTGGACCACCGAAAATTCGAGAACCAGTGAGTTTTCCCTCTTTTGTGTGTTTTGGTTTCTGTGTTTGTTATGACTATCAGTGAATTTACATTACACGTTTGTGGGTTTTCCAAAAAAGTGTATATATATATATATGCGGGTCGCGGTGGTCTAGCGGGTAGAGCGTTGGACTGCTGACCAGAGGGTCCCGGGTTCTATTCCTGGGCAAGGCACTTTGGGCACCTGCAGCTCCACCCAAGCTAGTTGATTTTTCGGGTACCTTCTTCCTGGGAAACCATAACCGGCACAGGGAAAGGAACTGGCCCCCCTACTCTGATGTGTGAATATTCATTGGTATTATCATATGTATGAATAAGGCTTGGTACACGGGTGAGCTCTACCATTACCTACTAAACTGACCTTCGGGTTGATTACTGTGTTTATGGTTTATATATATATATATATATATATATATATATATATATATATATATATATATATATATATATATATATATATATGTGGGTCGCGGTGGTCTAGTGGGTAGAGCGTTGAAGTACAGGCCACGGGGCCTTGGTTCGATTCCTGGGTAAGTCACTCTGGGCACCTGTAGCTCCACTTAAGCTATGTGATTTTTCGGGTACCATACCTTCCTGGGAAACCATAACCGGCGCAGGGAAAGGAACTGCCTACCCTACCCTGATGTGCGAGTATTCACATGCCGTCAGGCTTGGTACATGGGTGAGCTCTACCATCAACTACTAAACCGACCTTCGGGTTGATTACAGTGTCTATGGTTTTTTGATATATACACAGAGACTCTGCTTTTTCATTCTTTATGATTAATACCCATTCTTTGTCGTGGAAAGTGCAGTTCATTTTTCATTTTCCTCTCATTTTTATCAAGGGTAGAATTCTAAAATTTTACAAGAACGTAAAATGAAAAGTAGAACGTATACTCATCAGAAATCTAAACCAATCCTGTAGCCAGAATAAAAGGAGTTGTGAGGTGATGGGCAAATATTGAAACAGGATCTCTAAATTATGGATTCACATTCGTCATATGATATACCAATTAAAATTATGCTTTGTTTATAGTTAATAACTAATTCGTTGGACAGTATAACTATGTATTTGCTCGCCTTATAGGAGAATGAGTGGGACAAAAATTGGAGAGTATGGGCAATAAAAAATGGTTTTAATTAAAACATTAAATACAATGGACACATGTTGATTTCGTCAAATTAAAGATCTTTCATGAATGCCAAAATACATATTTCAAACTAGGACTTTCGATGACTATATCGAATCTTCAAGCATTTGTTTTTCTTTACGATTGCTTTTTTATTTAATTTCTGAGATGCTGGGATGGATATGACATGGCAAGAGGCATGGCTAATCTGCAGATTTAATTAATTCGTACACGAATAATCAAGAGTGTACTCCCTAAAGAACATTTTGCGTTTAGAAGAGAAAATTAAAGTCAGAGGCAGGAGCAGGGCATTTGGGGGAGAAGGGGGAAGGGAATGAAATCAGAAATAGATGTATGTCATCTTGAATGCTTGATGGAGAGTATTTTATTTTACCTTAAGGTAGGAGTGAATAAGTCAGAGCAGGTATAGCAGGCCTAGTAGTCACACAGAAATTTGGAATAAAAGAATATGCATACAGCATTTTGGAGACAGGAAGTAGAATTACTTTGTTGAAATTAACTCATTAATTCATAAGTGAAACAGTTACTGGCATAACTTGGTGGAAAATCTTCATACTGACTTTTAATAATCAAACCACTTTACTTTTCCACATAAACTTTTTAACTTTTACAACCCAGGTTTCGTTATAGCATAACAGCATCAGTTGTTATGATGTTATGCTATAACGAAACCTGGGTTGTAAAAATTAAAACGTTTATGTGGAAAAGTAAAGTGGTTTGATTATTAAAAGTCATTAATTCATCTTTTGCATCTTCTCTGCAATTCACTCATAAACCTTTCAACTTCGTCATATCTGGCCGCATTAAATTATTTCCCAACTATGTCCCTCATCCTTGAACCTTTAACCTTTCTAACAATTCACATCTCCCTCCATAACATATAAAATCCAGATTAAACAGTTTACATGTAATTTTAAATGGAATAAAAAGTATCAAAGGAACCTATGCTCACAGTATCGTGCAATCATTTGGAATAAGTCTTAAATTTAGCTAGCTTCCCATAGGTGGTACTAAATGCATTAATCATTTGAAAATAATTTTTTTTAACAAAGTGAAAGCTACATGATATGCTCGTGTATTCACAATTGGTGTCAATTTCCATTATGGAAAAAAATGTAAAATTGGAATCCAACAGCGTTAAGTTTTCCCTCAATTTTTAATGGATCACTCCTTTTCTTTACTTTTAAGGAAACTCTTAATTTAATTAGATCATTGGTAGCTTATTCTTTAAAGCAAGCATTCAAGATTATTTTTATGAATCTTTAATCTTTTGGCATGAGTTATCACATGATCAAGTCTACATTAACTTCAATATATCCATGAACTAGGAGGAAACCTTGATTGCTGCTAATTAAGTTCTGCATTGTAGTAAACAATTCCGATTCATACCTGAATTAAAACCAAAGGCATTCTCTCATCCCTGTCATTTGGTTTCATTTTATCTGACCATCATTCTCAATCTGCAGTCAATATACCCTTAACCCACCCTTAACATTTATTACCCTAACTTTCTTTTATCCCACTCCATGAGATCACTCTCCTGTTTTCAAATCAAATTTGATAATATGCATTCCTCAAAATATTTCCACCATTAATTTACGAAGCCTATTTGTCTTCTAAGTCTATTTTTCAAGCTGACATCATCATTAGTATTTCAATAATAGGATTGGATTATTGCAGCCCTCCATTCTACTCTATTTAATGTCAATTCCCTCAATCCTTGATACCCTCTCTGTTTTACGTCCTTCTTGATTTGTCCTATGTACATGTCTCTTGGTCTTCCTCGTCTGATCTTCCCTTATATTTTCTTTCTATTATTTTCTTAATCAATCCATTTTGCTCCATTGTGTATCCAGTCGATTTATTTCTTCTTTGCCACAGAGATCTCCAAATGGTCCTATCCTCTTCTGTTCTTCTATGTTCTTCCTTGTTCATTACCTAGTCTGCCCATCTAATCTTCATGAATCTCTTCCAGCATCATGTTTCAAATGATTCTATTCTTCTCTGGTCCACTTTTTTCAACATTCCTAGTCTCTGAACCACAGAGCTTCATGCTCAACATAAATGTCTTGATGAATTGATTCCTTGTTTCCAGCCTTAGGTTCTTTTAACATAGTAGTTGCCTCTTCTTCATGAATGTGTCAAATTCACATATCTCTTTAAATATTCCATGATCACTTTTTTCTCAGGATTAATATACTCGTATTTTTCAGTTCAATTTCAACCAGGCTTTTTATAGGTCAGTGTTCCTAAATATGCTCCCATGACTTTGATATAAATTGAGAAAACAAGGATATAATGAGAAGGGAAATTTTTTGGGGAGGAATCTTGGAGGGGAAGGCCAATTTTCTCATCTGTTAGGGGTTTTTAGGGTGGGAAACTAGGGTGCTAACGGTCACACATATCCACACACTCTTTATCTGCGGTTCTTCATTGTGGAATCGCCCTGACACTGAAATCTGGATGGACACATGCCAGAAACTTTCACCCAGGATATGTACTTTTTTATCAATATTCCCCTTTGCTAACAAAAATATTTTTTCACACGCAAGCAATTGTCTCTGAATATAATTTTAGATGACCTATCAATTTGTCAGTGTGTAATGATATTTCATTTCCCTATTTACGCATTTAATATCTCATCTCCTTCACAGCCACCTTACAACTTCTGACAGTTTATTTACACCATGTTGTGCGACTTCATACAATTCTAACTTTCCTCTGGCCTTGTTCTGTCAATTCCACAATGCTTTGCTCTACCAAAGACTGTAAATTTCCATTTCGATACGGGGTACTTTTGGCTGCAGGCAGAGCTATCAATTAATCCTTAAAATCACTTATAGAACCCTGTGTTCGTAGGCTGAGATGAACAATAGGCAAATATTAAGTGATAAATATCCCTTTTTCACAAAATGATTTGAAAATACAGCATTTCTGCCCAACTAACTCCTTGATTTAAAGTTCCCTGGTGTCAAGGTAGTCATACCAGTTATTTTAACCATAGCACCATGATGCATTACCTGATAGAATAGTTGTCTACTTAATTCTATAGTGCAGAAATTGCAAGTGGGAGTCTCAGCATAGATGAAATTAAAAAAAAACATTCATCTCATAACATTCCGTTCAGAAGTTACCAACAAAGAATGTGAAATTCGAAAGGAGTTGGAAACTATAGCGTTGGAAATAGTAAGTAGGTAGGCCGTATAAATAAGACAGAGTATTGAGCTGTATTGTTAATGTGATGGAGGAAAAAATGTTAAGAAATAGGGAAGGGTAACAGGAAAAGAATATGGAATCCTGGTCAGCACTGAAAAGGAAATGGACAGAAGGAATCAATACAAAATCATACAGGATAATAATATCCTTCAATATAATATGAATTTAGTAGTGCTCCAGTTTCCAGTCCAGTTTCATTATTCCATGGACCACCCTAAAACTGGCCTCTAATTACAAGGTCAACAAATTATCTTGCAATTTTTTCAATAATTGAGGGAAAGAATTTTTTTCTGATGACTAAAACCTGGTTTTAATTAACTTTTATAAAATATTGGTTGAAACTTCTAGTTTCATGGACAAAATGAATATCTTTTACAGAAAATGCATCAATGATCTTATGATGATTTATTATAATTAATTAATATTGTATCTTCTGCTGTGTTTACTTGGACAATTTAGATATGCAAAAATGAATTCTATTATTCTATTCTATGTTTTTCCATGCACATGATATTGCGAGAGTAACTTTTAGTCGAGTTATCAACCAGTATGATTTAATGGAAAAATGTCAGAAGGTAAAATTCATTCACCTTGACTGGGATACTGATCAAGGCAAATGATTGGCACTATGAAATTTTTGCTTGTGATATGTTTGTAGAGATGGTTAAGGCAGAGTAGTAGGAGGGAATTAGAGGAAGTAGATAGTAATTTTCCAAATGATTTTAATATACATTGTAGATGCATCAGCGTCAACACATTTTCAATAAAAATTTGCGATATATTTAACTTCATATTAATTTAATTGACATTCAACCCTTTAAGGTAGGTTTTAGATGGAGAGACTTTACAGGAATACAATGAAATTTCATTACCTATCCTAACAAAACAACCTGTCATCCAAAACTATAATAAAAACTTCATTTCTACATTCTTCTTTCCTCCTATCATCTTGTTCAAGATGTCTATCCTTATTTTTACCCCTTCTTTGTCTGCTTAAAATTCTCCCCTCTATCACAGTCTTCAGATTCCCACTGCCAATCACTATGCTTTGCATCCATCTTTCCTTCTTCCTTAGGATTTCTCCCAACAAACCCCCTCACCTCACCCATTATCCCTCTATCCCACCATCACGGTGGCCATATTCTGTGCCACACATAACTAGGCTCTATATCAAATAACCTTGTTTTATTAATATTGATTTTCCTCCCATTTCTATTGCACTGAATTTCCAATTTACTAAGCAATGCTTGCAATCCCTTGGCTTACTGACAAAATAGATTTTGGTCTTCAGCAAACCTAACTGATTTTACGAATTGCTCTAATTTATGTGTTCTCATTGTAATATTTCACTTAGTTTTCCTCTTTCTCAAAATCACAATCTTTATTTTGTTAACGTTGATTCTTGTTTCATACCTAACTCATTGACATTCCAATGCACTTAGCAATCCTTGCAGTCTATTGGATGGCTGGTAAACTAAAGCTTCATCATCCACTAACCTAACTGATTTATGACATCTTCACTGAAATTCATTCCTATCTCCAGTTAATTAGATGCATCTTTTTACCATTTCCTCCACATATACATTGAAGAGCATGAGTAATAACATACATCCCTGGCTGAATATTCTTCCTTATACTTCCCATCCAGTGTGTGGCAAGGGGTGCGAGCACCAGATGGTAAGGGTTTGTGATAAGGGATAATATGGTAGGGGAAGGGAAAAGGGAAAAATAATGAGTGGAAAATATCAAATAACACTTAAATGTGTATAAATGCTGGAGGAGGACTTAATTCGAAACAAGGGTTAATTCATCTAATAAATTAGTTATTTTTTACGCCGACAAAATGAATAAAATAATTTTTCATCAATCCTACCCCATTCAGTATTCAATGCCATCTCAAAATTTACCATACAGACAAATTCATCCTGATTGTTTTCAATGTTCCTTCGTATTAGTGACCTCATTACTGCTATGACATCATGCCTGGTTCTGAACCCAAGCTGGTCATCCATCAAAAAATTTCCCCTGCTCTTCATTCTCTTATTGATCATCCTGAGAACCACTTTAGCTGGGTGGGATATCAAACTTATTGTTCTGTAATCCTCAAATGACGTAGCCTTTGCCTTTTTTGGAATAGGAACTAACACTCACCTCACTAAGTCTTCCGGCCAGATTCCTTCTTCATAGATACTACGAATCAGTCCATATAGAGTCTTCTTCCCACATTTTCCTAAACTTTTCAACTGTTCTACAGGAATGTTGTCCACCCCCACGGCCTTTTTTGCTTTCATCTCCTTTAATGCCCTTTCTATTTCATCGTCGAGTATGCCTGGACCTAAGCTATCTTCTTCTAAGTCATGTTCGTTTTCTATGTCTAACCTTGATGGCCTATGTTCTTTACCATACAGTTCTTTTATACATTCCTTCCATCTCTCTTGAATCTTTTCTGTTTCAACTATTATCTTACCCAACTTATCTCTAGCTGTTAGGACAGATCTTCCATTTATACTTCTCGGTAGTGATTTCACCTTGCTGTAGAGTGCACAAATTTCACCCTTCCTCTGCAAACTTTCCATAACCTCACACTGAGCTTTCCATCATGTTTCTTTTGATTCATTTGTTGCTCATCTCAATTTATTATTTAACTCTTTGTACTTCTTTCTGCCTAACTCTGTGATTAAATTCTTTCATTTCCTTCTCTCATCTATCTTTCAAATGATATCATCCGTAATCCATGATTTCCTTGTCCTTTTGCCATGATAAATGTTGCTAGGGTTTCATTCACAGCTTCCAGTATCACTTTTTTAATTTGTCCCATTTTTAGTGTATTGTACAAATATCCTTACCCTCACTCAATTTTCTCTGACACCTCCTTTTTTTATGATCCCATTTGATGCTTCTACAATCCATTCAGTAAAAATGTGCAGTCATTTTTAGTGATTATAAACCTACATTGATGAAGAGTAACACCACGTAAGGATGGAAGTATAATGATAACCATGATCCAACACAGGATTCCAGGTGCAGGCACCACACTTCTGGGGCTTCATTATAGGTGAATAAAAAGGAAAAAAAAGGCAGTCAAAATATACAATTTTGAAATAATGTGTTTGCCTTTAGTACCAAATACATGTCCACCCAAATCAACCAGACAGAACTTACCATCAAAATTTTAATTAAAGTTCAAATATGAAACATATTAATGTTCAATGACAAAAAGGATTCAAATTGATATAATTTATAACAACCTAAAACAATTATTTTCTGACAAAAATATTAAAGAATTCTGAAAATATAAAATACATGAAAATGAGACAATAACTACATGCTTAACTGTTAATTTTTTTAAATTAACAACCAAACTATGGGAAAGACTTGATTTAATCTTGATCATATCCTTCGGAAAGATCTATTGGTACATACCCATTTGACTATTCACTCTCATAATATTAACCATTCATACACTGAAATTGATGGAGAGTCTCACACAAAAGGTTCTTCAATCTTTTATGGAATGGAATTAAAAAGAAGCAAGCATAGGTTTAAAGACAAAAGAATGAATGCAATAGTCGTTAATTAATGTGTTCATCATCTTATGGTGAAAATCGCGAAGTGTTCATTGTCCTTCCAGAAAGAATCCAGAATGATGATATTTACTTTGCTAAAGAGAGAAAATGACCATTGATAGATTAATCGCTGGAAGGAATTTGGATGAAGGAATGCCATTATAGAATTCTGAAAAAAATTGACCCAATGTATGGATGGTAGCAGTGGTTTATTAGGTTCTCTGACATGTCAGGTCATTATCTCAATCTATATTCAATTAAATAAATATGATGACAAAATGCCATAGTCGTAGAAGGGATAAGAAGCAGAAAGCTTCGCTGTTGACAATTAACTTATTGCCCACTGGGTGAGGTAGTTTACCCAGAGAGACTACGTCTAGGCACTCAGGCAGTAGGACAATTCATTATTCTCTGCATTGAAATTTCAAGTTAGTTTTCTTGGGGAGGCGACCGACAGCTAAGTCATTTACCCCATTAGGGATGGGTGGAAAAGGAAGGGTGAAGAGAAACCTGGCGTTGGTATTAGCCTACTCTTGTCGAAAGGTGCCAAGGGGTCCGCAGTTTAATGTCCCATCTGACAGACATTGTACTCACTCAAAGTGCTCTTGATGAAGCACCTCAAGTAGGGATCGGGAATACCACTGAAAAATATTTTTTGCCTCCAGGATTTGAACCCGGGCCTTCGTGGTGGGAAGCCTGAACGTTAGCCTCCGCACCATCCCGATCCCCTGGAAAATTCAAGTTGCTCAGAAAACCTGTATCGTCATTTCTCTTCAACGGACCACCATGGAGTAAGTACACAATATTTTTCAATAAAATTTCAAGGGTGAGTTGCATTGATGGATTTAAAATACTTCAAAATTTCACAGTACATTATTAGAGGTCCGAGGATTAATCATGTGAAATCCTTGAAGGTGCACTAATATGTCAAAATGGTGTTCCACTGCCCTATTAGTTGGCGATAGGGACAGCCATGGTTTGATCAGTGTACCACAGTTAGTAGCATGATTCCAGAAATTAACAATATGGTGGTACATTATGGTTTGTAGGAAAATAAATTCTGCAACAGTGACAAAACAGAACACCCTTCGACTACGTAAGTCACTTACAACTTTCTGTTGTAGGTGCCATATGCATATACGAAGCATACCATGCAAGATGTGGGTGAGTAAATTGTGCCATGACATTATCGCTAATTTCCTCCAATTGGGAGCAGGGTTTTAATAGTGAGTGTTCAAGTGTTCTACAAATCCTGGCATTTGGTCTGTGGGCAAGGAGAAGTATGGCGAAAACGTTTAGAGACTCCTTCTCAAATGAGGTTATATTTTGCAAATACTACTAAACCTTTTTCATTATGCCAATTAGTCACTTTCCTCCACCTTGCCTCATTCAAAGTAGGCTCATGTTTCCAAGTAGATCAGATAATTTAGACTGGGCAGTACTTAATTACTCAAGAGGCAGAATTCATTCTGCAATGAATAAATATGCATACGTTCAGTCCGTGTAGAACGATTAGCATTGGTTTGTAGAGATGGGTGACTTTGAAACCTGCATATCAATCCAACACGTCACACACGGTAGAAATTGAGAGGCAAACAGCAAAACTAATCTTGTAGATGAAATGAAGTAAATGCATAAAAATGATCTCAGAATTAATATTTTCCCAGCAGTAAGAACCAATGGCTTTTTTAATATAGTGAGGGGCAGAAGGGGTTAGGTTGGGGAGAGACATTCCTCCAAGTAGAATCTCCGAACTTGACACAGGCATCAACCTGGACAAATGCAATAAGCAAAAATAAAATGTTATCTGTTATGAAATGGACTGAAAGAAAAACAAATGAGGAAGTGCTTGATATGGTGGGCGAGGAGAGGGATTTGTTGGGAGATATCCAATGGAGGTAGGAAAAATGGATGAAAGGCATATTGATCAGCAGTGGGATGTTGAAGACTGTAATAGAGGGGAGAAAGTAGAGCAAGCAAGGAAAGGGCAGGAACAGGATAGGGATGTTGGATGGGATGAAGGGAGGAAAGAAGTACACAGAGATTAAGAGGGACCTGATGTAGATTAGGTTGCTGGATTGGGTTTTGTTTGGAGGTACAAAATATTTATTTGATAGTTGTATCCATCAAAAAACCTACCTTAACTGGTACATTACCTTATAATAAATATGAGAAAGTTTGAGGAACAGAAAGACCGTAGAGGGAGCTTATTAGGGGAATAGTGGAAATAGTGGAGTGTTTTGTGTCATGAAAATAGAAATATACGTGGCACTACTAATATAGACATATTGGTAGAATAACTCAATGAGTAGCCAATTTAAGCTGAGAGAGAGATGTTCTACTCATGAAAATTGTAAATTCCAGTATTATGCGTATTCATAGAACACCTGATCTATCCCTAGGCAGGCTATCTCAGCCCATTTATCTTTAAATTAAGAAATATTTGTAGTTGATAAAATTTTCCATTTATTTGAACAATACTGAGGATTCAAGCAATGTAATAAAATATACTTGCTTACTGTTTTAAAAGTATAATTATAAACAAGTTCTAAACTGCCTATTTAAGAGACATACTTACCTCCTGATCCTTCTCCTCTCATCAACATATTTTATACACAAATGGGTGCTGGAATGCCATTCCAGTGTGTTCCAGAAGAAAAAAAAAGATCCGAGTGCACTTGAAAATAGGAAATCCAAGTCGCTGAGGAATTTTTTTACTCACTTTTTTTACTTTACTCACATTTACTCACTCTCGTTCACCAGTTAACTTCCCGAAATATGCATTCACACCCCAAACCACATAATAACAAGAAATGAGGTCCTGGGTTTTGAGACCCCCCACATGAAACCTTAAGATGGGTTCACCAGGAGGCATCACCTGGATTTAAACCAGGTACCTCAAAGTCAGTAGCTGAATTAAGCTTCTGACTACTGATAAAATTAAGACAATTCAATAAAGAATAGATGTTAACAATTTTCCACTGGATAAGTTTAATTGTATGACCATGTTTCGATGTATTACATCATCTTCAGGTAGTACTGTCTTCATTAAACTTATTTATTGGAAAATTATTAGTATCTGTTCTTTATGTTGTTTGAATTCCACCACATCATGTCTGAAACTTCTCAATCTAGAAAACTCAAATTTCAAGCAAGTAGAAGATACCGTATAGCTAATACTGAAAGGGAAGATTTCGGCTCTGACCAAAAAAACTAAAAATATTTAACATAATATTTTATTAAAAACTTATCACATATTCAAATCACAGGTTTAAATAGTTCATCAATGCATGATTAATGATTTTTTGAAATAATAATACAGTACTTTGTCAGTTTTCTTTTAAACAAATATCAAGAAACTGCTAGAGATGCCACAATAGTAACTTCTAACGGAGTCATCCACTAACATGCATTTCAATGCAACAATTTCAGAGTGTAAAAATCATTCGCCCTGACCGGGATTCGAACCTGGATCCCTCGATATCTAGCCGAGTGCTTTAGCCAATGAAGCTACCGAGGCGTCCTCTTAAACTCTGAAATTTTTTGGCTTTTAAAGAGGGATCCGGGTTCGAATCCCAGTCAAGGCGAATGATTTTTACTCTTTGAAATTGTTGCAATATGCTTGCTTTTAATTTACATATTTTGAAGGTGTATTTGATGTTATTATTCACTTGATGTTGTTCAGACTTCTTCCATCCAAAGTTATGCTGCTGCCTAGGTAAATGCATCATCCCACTTGTTCTAGTTATACTTCTCAAATTGTGATATCTGCATCCAGCTTTTCTCTTCCACAAATAAGGATTTTAGTTTTCCTCTTGTTGATACTCATATTATCTGTGGACCAAAGTATGCTAATTATTTTGCCATTCACCTTGACTCCTTTGATTCTCAGTTCATGTGCTTATTTTATTGTTTCTTCTAGATATATGCAGAATACTGAGGGTGAGAGATTGGATCCTTGTCTTAACTCCTGAGTTTACGGATTTTATTTGTGGCGTTGATTGGATTCTTGTATTTCCCTCTAACATCTGAGTTCTCTTTTTTGAACTCTTATCTATGGTCACTTAGATTTGGATACCCTATGAGTTGCTCATTAGGTGATCTTCTTTATCCCTTCAATTGTCCTTCAATGACAGTCTCATTCATTTCTTTTGTTTATCTGGCAATGGTTGCATGTACATTAGGTCATTTAAACTTGTCCTTCCATATTTATGGTATAACAAGACAAATTCATTCCCTCGTAATCTACTACAATGTTTGCTTTTCTTTCGGTCCATTTCACCTTTTCCATCATCCTCCCCTGCCACATCTCAAAAATCGCAAATCATGCCTGTGAACTTACCCCAATGACGTTTCCGCACCATATTAAACCACACTCCATATCAGAGTTTTAATGAGTCTTTACTTAGCATCCTGACTCAGATGTTCCTGTCATCAATTCCCACCACCTTGTGAAAGTGTATTTCTCTTGTAAAATTCTTCTTTATATGCCCCTGCTGCTTTTATCTGTGCCGTCCAAAACACTTCTTAGATACATAAACAGATCTACATGCTCTAGTCTTTGGCCTCTTGTTTTAACATTGAACTTTAGCCTCCCTCTTTTTTAGGAACCTCATAAACTTCATTTTGTTTATGTTGATTCACATTCCATACATATAATACTGATTGTCTAATGTACACAGCAACGATTTTAAACTCTTGGCTGACTGGCCAACTAGAGTTTGATATCACAGGCCTACAAAAAAAAATTTTTTGTTTGGTGCCGGGAATCTTTTTGTTGATTTTAACTATATTTGTAGAGCTGAATCCAAATATGAAATCCGTTTTTATTTAACAGCTCTACTTTTTTAGATATGGCACATCTTACGATTAGTTGTTTTAATATTTGATATACTATATTCCGGAAAATAATTTTCAAAGTTAAATAAATCTATAAGTATATTAATTTATAACCACTCTGCGGTGTTCCTTTTATTTTCAATAAACTGTCAATAAGTTTTATGTATATTTCTATATTGTAGGCCAATGAGATAATTATTAATATAATATTCCCATATCATCATGTAGAAGATTTTTTTACGTAAGTAACAACATATCTCTATCTTGAAAACTATAACTGATAGGAAAAAACTAGTGTCATAATTGGATTCAGCACCCCAATTGTTCTTTAAATCAGCATTAAAAGCTCCGGCACCAAAACCACTGTAGGCCTATGTTATTAATATTATATTCCCATATCATCATGTAGAAGACTTTTTTACGTAAGTAACAACATATCTATATCTTGAAAACTATAGCAGATAGGAAAAAACTAGTGCCATAATTGGATTCAGCACCCCAATTGTTCTTTAAATCAGCATTAAAAGCTCCGGCACCAAAACCACTGTTGGCCTGTGTTATCAGTAAACCTAACTAAGCCAACACTGCTTCCTAACACTGCTCACCCTGACTCTTCATCCACCACACAAACACATGCGCACACATGGGGTTTGGTACATTCACACACCATGGTTAAATTGCCTATCCCTCCAATCTACTACTGTTTTCTGTGATGCATTCATTAATTTTGAGTACTTTATCAGGCATCTTCTCAAAATCTCAAAAAAGAGACAAATACATACTAATTGTATTCTATGCTCATCTATTTGCAATCTAATCATTGCTATGGAATCTCTCGTGCCTTTCTCTTTCCTGTACCATTACTGATAATCTCCGATTTGATCATTTGTCGTTCTCTTCTTCATGATCTTAAGGATCGTTTCAGCTGCATGTAAAATCAAACTTCTTCTGGGCCTGGGTTTAATTCTTGGTGATGTCTCAGGGCACCCTCAGTTTCACTCTGTATAATTTTTCAGGTACCAGATCTTTTTCAGGTGGTATAGGGAAAGGAACTTGTCCCATTGCCCACCTCTCCATTAATCTAAACGTGTGAATGGCACACCTCAGGCATTGCTTGGTAGTGTGCAAGATCTATCCACACTCACGAAACCAACCTTTAGGGTTGATTACTGTGGTTAAAGTATCATATTATTATAGGATAATCTGCCGGTTAAGGTAGATTTTTGGACAGACAGGACTCTGCCATCTTCTGTCCTGCCGCTGTTGGTTTTCCACCTACAACGGTTTGGTGGGATGACGACTGCGGAAGCCTTGCCTCCCCTGCTGCCGGGCACGACACACGGCCGCTTGGGCCGAGTCCCGTAGTTGCCAGGACTCATATTCTCTATAGTGCCCATCATTACATTCTTGGAAATGATTATTGAGGTGGTTTCCCGTTGCCTTCCTCAATAGTGTTTTTAATGTGACACCATCACTTAGGAAACCATGAGTCATGGATGAGATGATTGCACAGATGGATGAGAGAAGAAGATGGAAGAATGTAAACACAGAGTTAGGCAACATGAAGTACAAAGAATTAAACAATAAATTGATAAGGGCCACAAATAAAGCAAAAGAAGAATGGTGGGAAACGCAATGCGAGGATATGGAAAGTTTACAGAAGAAGGGTGAAATTAATGCTCTATACAGCAAGGTTAAGTTATTATTGGGAAGTAAGAAGGCAAGATCTGTGCTAACATTTAAAGATAAGTGGGGTAAGAAAATAGTTGAACCAGGAAAAATCCAAGAGAGATGGAAGGAATATATAGAAACACTGAATGGTAAAGAACTTTGGCCGACAAGGTTAGACAGAAAAGGATCATGACGTAGAAGAAGATAGCTTAGGTCCAGGCATACTCGACGATGAAATAGAAAGGGCATTAAAGGAGATGAAAGCAAATAAGGCCGTGGGGGTGGACAACATACCTGTAGAACTGTTGAAATGTTTAGGAAAATGTGGGAAGAAGGCCCTATATGGACTGATTCGTAGTATCAATGAAGAAGGAATCTGGCCGGAAGATTTTGTGAGATCGGTGTTAGTTCCTATTCCAAAAAAGACAAAGGCTATATCATGTGAGGATTACCGAACAATAAGTTTGATATCCCACACAGCTAAAGTTATTCTCAGGATCATCAACAAAAGGATAGAGAGTAAGGCAAATGATTACTTAGGGGATGATCAGTTTGGGTTTACAAAGGGAAGAGGTACGCGTGATGCCATTGCAGTAATGAGATCACTGATTGAGAGGAATATAGAATACAACCAGGACGTTTTTGCCTGTTTTATAGATTTTGAAAAAGCGTTTGATAGAGTGAATTGGGAAAAATTAATGCGTGTATTGCAGAAAATAGGAATGGATTGGAGGGACAGGAGACTGATCCGCAACCTGTACATATCTCAGACTGCTCAGGTGCGAGTGGGGAACAGAGAGTCCAGATGGGCAGTGTTAGGAAGAGGGGTAAGGCAGGGTTGCCCATTGTCACCGGTGCTGTTCAACATATATGTAGAGGAAACGATTAAAGAGGCATAGGAAGAACTGGAGGTAGGAATGAAAGTCGGAGGGGAATTCGTAAAATCGGTTAGGTTTGCTGATGACCAAGCATTAGTTGCTCAGTCAGCCAAGGGGTTTCAAGCATTGCTGAATGAATTGGAGGTTCAGTGCGATAAATATGGGATGAGAATCAATATTAATAAAACAAAGGTTATGCGATTTTCCAGAAAGAAAAAGGCTAAGCTAAATATTGAAATAGGCAGGGAAAGAATAGAGCAGGTAGAGCAGTTTACATATCTCGCAAGTGTTTTGGACCAATACGGTCAAAGTGGTAGGGACGTAAGGAGAAGAATTGCGCTAGGCAAGGAGGCTTTCTCAAGGAGGAGGGAGTTGATGGCGGGGACGTTGAGTAGGGAGATTAAGACAAGACTCGTAAAACCTCTGATATGGAGCGTAGCTATGTACGGCGAGGAAACGTGGTCACTGAAGCAGGAGGATAGACGTAGATTGGAGGGTTTTGAAATGTGGGTGTGGAGAAGAATGGTGAAGGTGAAATGGACCGAAAGGAAAACAAATGAGGAAGTACTAGAGATGGTGGGTGAGGAGAGGGGTTTGTTGAGAGAAATCTTATGGAGGCAGGAAAAATGGATGGAAGGCGTATTGAGCGGTCGTGGAATGTTGAAGAAGGTCATAGAGGGGAGAATGTTGGGCAAGCGAGGTAAGGGCAGGAACAGGATAGGGATGTTGGACGGGATGAAGGGAGTACACAGAGATGAAGAGGGACCTAATGTAGATTAGTTTGCTAGGTGGGGAGTCACAAAATGTTTATTTGATAGTTGTGTCCATCCAAAAACCTACCTTAACTGGTAGATTACCTAATTATTATACCATCACTTAATGGCCGCCCCACTGGGGTCAGGCACCTTTGCAGCCACCTCACTAAGGAACAGATGCTGCGTGGACTACCTTTCGTCTGGCTCCTAACCTTCGACCTATCTGGCATGGGTGACCCTACCAGGAGCAATTATTATTACTCCCGCCAGCACAGCTCTAGGGGTCATCGGAACACACAAGCCCTTCCACCACGACAAGGTTGTAGTCCATGGGAGGGAAAGTATCATGTAACAGGTTATAATTAAAATAACTCCATAAGTATTATACTTTGAGCATTGGTGACCTGGAATATGTTTACTAAACATTAAAGGTTCTGACAAATACTACAGTAAAATATTCAATTCCATTTTTGTCAAAAATCTTGACCCTCTCCTCAATGCTACAATACCTGAATTACAGTAACCACCACATTCACTCTCTTTATGAACCTTAGCGACTTAGGCAAAAGAATTCTTTCATGACACTCTTGGTTTCCAAGATTGATATTAATGACTTATTTTTAATAATTCCTTACCGCGCGCAACCTGTCAGATTATACTTCCTCTGCAGACCACTCTCTTGTTTTATGGGGAATTTTATATTACATTAATTTTTTCTTGAAGACAGTGAAAGATGGGGAAAAATTACTTCAGACCAAGTTGGTGGGGGTTACACCGACAATACTGCCTTTCGCAGGTATTCAATTCCTGAACAGGGTGAAACCTCTATAAGGCGGAATCTGCACAACATTATTGTGGGCGAGAAATATAGGGTAATCTCGGAACTTTACCAACTTTTTCCGAAGCTTTGTGCCTTTTATCACTTTGTTATCAATGCGTTCATGAATGATATTTCATATGTCTCACCGCGGATATCACCTCCTCGGCGTCGGCACACGATAGTGGATCTTCGGTCATCCGTTGTTCCTCCTAAGGCCTCCCTTGCCGCCGTCGACATCTGGCGAAGGGGACGCGAACTCCCTCGCGGCAGGATCTCTCCCTCTCCCCCGTTCATCTGAGCGTAGGTGTTGTTTGTCGTCGGCAGGGGGAGAGAGGGAATCTGGGGATTAGTTTGCGCCGAGTCTCACAGACACCTGTCCTGCGTACTGTGTACGTGGGCATCGCTCAAAGGGGTCGTGAGAGAGCGAGAGAGTAGTCGGTGAAGAAAGAAGCCGGGTCGCCGGGGCGGTCTGTAATTTTTGCCTTCTCCTCGCTTCCCCCGTGTGTCGTGTTTAGTGTGATGTGTACGGGGGTGGTGGTCGCCTCCGTTTAAAGTGCACTGTTTTTGTTCAGTTCGGTGTGGTTGTTAAAACCTGTGTTGGGAAACGCACCCTATCCCCCACACGGCCGTGGAATGAGACCGGGTTGGATTACCCTCGTCGGAGAGTAAAGTCAGAAGAGGACTGCGTCGCCTTCACACGTGAGTACCACGACGAGTGTCGTCTTGGAGACGAATAAACAAGTAAATAAATAAATAAATGGCGGTGATTGTTGTCGTCCAGAATGCGGCAGTCAAGTGCACAATGCGTACTTAAACATCATGGAATGTAGGAATGGAACATAGGAAAAAACATGGAAAACGTTCGTGATATAGTTATTTAAAAAAATACCTCGGGAAATTTCCTCCGATTCTTAAATTGTGGAGAGATTAAAGAAACCCAGTGGTGTTAGAAACCCATGGTGGAAACTTTTCGGGTGTTTTCAAAAGGAAAAAAAAGTAAGGAAATGAAGACAACTTGAGAAATATCATCCGGTTGTAGGAGAAACGGATGAACGCTTCAGTAGCACAGAAGCTGAATACTTCCATAGGTTTGAAAAGAGACTCCATTCTCCCATTCGGGGGATTTTGGTATCCGACCGTTATAGCCTGAGGTGTTCTCGTGCGTTTTCAAGTGAGAGAAACTTTCCGTTATTAAAACAAAAGCGTTTTGAGGCTCTTAGACGGGAAGTGGGCTGGTGGTAGAAGTAATTGGGTAGATGGATACCTGGTTGGCTTGGCAGGTAGCTGTCGGCATCTCAGGTGAGAGTGCACCCGCCTAGTGATTGAGTAAGGTGTCTAGGGCAGGTGATTTTCTAGGAGGGTGACTCCTAGTAATCTTTCACGCAACATCGCCCACTCGCCGGCCATGTCTCGACGTTCATTGTTCAGTAGGTCCCAAGTGCAAGAGTGGGGCTGTTCGCGCTGTTTATGAGAGCCCGTGATTTTGACCGTTTAGGGGATCGCCGACATTTTTTTAAGCTCGTCTTCAACTTGACGTGACCAACGTTTGTATGAGAATTGATTTCCTTCACTATTGGTTATTCTTGTCTGCTGTCTTCTTCGTTGGCCATGCAATAGAATGAAGTCTGAAATGAAATTAAGAGAAGGTTCACCCTTGCCCCCCTTCCTCGTTCGAAGGTGAAAAGCTTTAACTTTACAGAGATGGAATGTTCGGAAAAATCGACAAGTCGTCTTGTGAGTATCTAAACCATCCGAACTGAATTCCGAATTCGACGACGTCTTACAGCTCCCGAGGGTTTTTACCAAAGAAAGCCGGGTGGAGATCGACATTAGCCGAACTAGTGTCAGATGATGTTTCCACTGCGACTGCTACACTTCCGCGTCATAACCTCTCCCGCGACTAATTGGTGTTAATCGCTCCGGTGGAAACTGTACCAATGTGAACTCAGAATCTATTTTCAGTCCTCCAGCATATCGCTAAAACATTAACGTACAACACTCACGCCATTGTCATTCCACGAATGTTATTAAAGTTAATGAAGTCGAAAGAGGCAGGAATGGGGGATGGAGATAAGATGGGCGATGCTGAAGACTGTGATAGAGGGTAGAATGTCAGGCAAACGAGGAAAGGGTAGGAATAGGATATGGATGTTGCACGGGATGAAGGGAGGAGAGAAGTATATGGAGATGAAGAGGGACATGTTGTAGATTACGTAGAATGTTTTGCTAAAATAGGAAAATAAATATACCAATGTTATTTCTGCATCCATCTTAAACCTACCCCGATACGGTAGACTACCCATAGTAATAATAATATACACACAAGGATATATGTATGGAATTTCCTTATGAGTTTGATGACATCCTGGTCTGAAGACGAAATAGTAGTTCAAATTAAACGAAATCAAAATGTCGAAAAAGGAAAAAAAATGAACGTGTCAAAGTAATTTTGTGTAGTTCTTTAAAGAGCTCTTTCGCGTCTTTTAATAAAACATATAAATACATATTTTTTACACATATATAAAAATGTATATATATGAACAGAAATTTATCTAGATGGGCGGGTTGCGGTGGTCTAGTGGTTAGAACATTGGACTCCTGACCGGAGGGTCCCGGGTTCGACTCTCGGTCAAGGCAGTTCAGCTCCACCCAAGCTAGTTGATTTTTCGGGTACCAGATCTTCCTGGGAAGGAACTGGCCCCCCTACCCTGATGTGTGAATATTCACACATCGCCGTCGGGCTTGGTACATGGGTGAGCTCTACCATCACCTACTAAACCGACCTTCGGGTTGATTACTGTGTTTATGGTTATGTGTATATATATATATATATATAGTGGTGCAGTGATATATATATATATATATATATATGTATATATCATACGACGATAGTGATACCTTTGGGCTGAGAAAAACATAGCATTCAAGATGACACTCCAACAACTTTTTCAGATTTTTTTCTTATATGCAGATATATATATATATATCGATGATGCGGAAGTACTCACGAGAGCAATATAACTTTTGAACGGCACAATAGAACACAGAATAAAACAGATAACACGTAAAAGGACACTCACACTGTAGATGATTTAAGCTTTCGGCCTACTCCGAGGCCTTCTTCAGGTCAGACCTGAAGAAGGCCTCGGAGTAGGCCGAAAGCTTAAATCATCTACAGTGTGAGTGTCCTTTTACGTGTTATCTGTTTTATTCTGTGTTCTATTGTGCCGTCCAAAAGTTATATATATATATCACTGCATCTAAGAAAAAATCTGAAAAAGTTGTTGGAGTCTCATCTTGAGTGCTATGTTTTTCTCAGCCCAAAGGTATCACTATCATCGTTAGTATTCCAGTCCTAAGATAAGTATACTGGCGCTCACCTTCCGATAGCTTCCCTGTTTCACGTCCTCAATTTTAATTGTTCAATTTGGTTGTATCTTGGTCTATCTTCCCAGGGAGATCTTACCTTCGATTTTTAATTCTGTTATGTTTCGAAATAATTTCACTGTGGTCCCTCATGGTGTATCTATACCTGGAAGTTCTCCTCGCATCCACGTAGCATTTCCCTAACACTGGTACAGCACTAAATGTATAGCAGTGAATCTACATCTACTTAATACCTCGCAAACCACCGCAAGGGCGTGTGACGGGGGGTGTTAGGGCACCACCCGTAATTAAGAAAAAAACGCATGAACGCAAATACCACAAATTTATATAGTCCACAAACAAAACATGGTATACATTCATGTAAAAACGCTTACAGCACATGCAAACACACACAAACTACCAACTGACATACACATGTACATACAGGTACACCTTATAACTTCGGAATGATTAATTTTGTTCTGATTTGTAAATGAAATGTTTTTAATATTTCTAAAGTGACCTCGGTTTCTTACTATTATGATTTCTGATTGTTCTGGGAAAGAATGAGTACTTGAATCTATCTGTATTGGAATCGATCTCCCTTATTTTATGGGTGAATTCTCCCTCGTTGTAATGAGTACGTTCACCTCTATGCGTTTAATGCAAGGCTTGTATAATATTGTACATGTCTATTAAATGTTGCAGGCATTCCAAATCATTCAGTAAGCAACACAATTGTCTTTTTAAGAATTAATTTTTCAATTAATTGTACGCAATGAAAGTAGTTGTAGAATTTACGAGCCAGAAGAGTAATGAAATGACAGAATTATTTCAAGTGATGTTGAATTATTCAATGTCAAGGAGAGAGCGAGAGTACAGTTAGGCAAGCTCATGAAATTACGACACGCATTGCAACAACCCCACAAATGATGATTTCCAAGTCGTTCAAGAACCCAAGGGTGACATAAGATTCCTTAATCAGGATTAAATATGCCCTCAATAGGAACCCAAATTTATATATTTCAAGATACCCCTGAATCCCTGAAAGAATCCACATCCTATCCTAATTAATCTCACCCTATTCTAATGTTCGATTAGATCACCGCCATATTTCCAGAACGGTGATTTATTCCAGTGGCTTAGCGATTGACACCAACTTTTAAGTAAGATAACAACACGGAGAACATCTTCTTCATCCTTCACGCAAATATGATGTGTACCTAGCCTTTTAGCTTTTCGCTCGAATCGTCTTTCAACTGTCTAGTTAGGTTACGTCATTCTAAAGTTCTGTGGAAAATTATTTTGCAACTTTGTCGTGTGGGCAAGGATATATATGTAAGTGTGGGTTTGAGAATTACTAGATTTGAAGATGTGAAGAAGGAAGGTTAAAGTGATAAAATGGAAGGTGAAGATATCTAAAGTAAGACGGGGGAAGAGACAAAGGCACTTGAGAGGAATTCGTGGAAGACAGGAAAAGTGGATGGAAGCAGTTGAGACGCGGTTAATGTGTTGTTGAAGACTGATGAGAAGGGAGAATGCTAGGCAAGGCATACGGGAAGAGGAAAAGAATGGGCATTGTGGATGGAATCATACAACTATTATTGTATTGGTGTGTGGAGTTACGCAATGTTCATTCATTTAGCCTTAGTCCGGAAAAAACACTTATTGACATTTACGATGGACTATTAACAGTGTAAACAATAGGGACGTTTGCAAACACCCAAGTCCCAAGTGGAAGTAAACCCACCCAGGCGGGACTCGAACCCGCGACTCTTGGATTGGCATACGAGGACGTTACCCGTTTCGTCGAATATTGGGATTAACGGGTATTTAAGACCATTTTAGGCATTACGTATTAGTTTGACACTGCTTAAATAATGTCCCTAAGCCTATCTTAACTAGTAGACTAGTGCAAATAATATATAGCGGATGTTTTGAAAGATTTTAAGCTGTTTTCAAGCGATAAGCAGGCTCGCTGATTCGGGAAAGAATAAGTCTGTATTGTTCAGCATGTATAGAAGTCAACTCAACCTTGTCTTGTGCCAAAACAACAATGACATCGCCATCATACGCCCGAAAGAGATCACTGGAAAATTTTCACTTCATATACATGCATATAAAAATCTATTTTTATAAAAATATATATATATATATATACCCTTCAAGAAACGGTCAGGGTGTGTGGCAGCGGGTGAATACATACCATAGTAATTTTACCCGAACATGACCCTACCGCGTTCGAACAATGTTAACATAATCCCTTATCGTTTGTAGGAAAAATGACATCTTTAATCTATTTCTTCTGCACTTAATCTCTCTAATTTTATTGACATAATCTCTCCTACCGTAGTGCGATGGGGGTAATAATACATTTTCAACATCACTGCTAAAGATACCTCCTTCCAGTTTATGCAAGAGCTTCAATCTGTAATTTAACCTTTGCTCCGTGAGTGATTCCCAGCCTAGCTGCTCTAAAGTTTTGGTTACGCTGCTCCGTTTATCATAGTAAAGCTTTACAAATCTAGCTTGCTCCTCTACGCTGCACGCGATCCAATTCGGCAATTAATCCAACGTCGTGAGGATCCGATATACTTGCCGCATATTCTAACGGAGGCCAAATTAACGACAGATAACATTTGTCTTTGACCTTTTCATCACATTTACCCAGTACTCTTCTAATAAATCCTAAATTTTTGTTAGCTTTCCCACATATTCCCCGTATATGTTTCATCCAGGAGAGATCGTGAGTGAGAGTAACACCTAAGGTATTTAATGGAGTCTACATATTCCATTTCGGTGTTCCCAATGCAGTAGACGTTCGGGAGGGCATTGCCCTTTTTCCAAAAATTTATTATTACGCACTTATTAAGTTTAATTCTGATTTCCAAGTGTCGCACCAGTGTTGTATAGCATTAAGATCATCCGATAAAGCTGTTGTGTCCTCAGGATCGCGGATATCACGGTAAACCATTGCATAATCGGTAAATAAACGTATCTTACTATCGACTACGGAGTGATTGTCGTTAACGTAAAGTAGGAATAAAAGAGGTCCGATTACACTTCCCTGGGGAACACATGGAGTAACTTCTAGTGCATTTGAGCTAAGTCCATCTATCACTACTATGTCATCTAGCATATTCATATATATATATATATATATATATATATATATATATATATATATATATATATATATATATATATATATATATATATATATATATATATGTATATGTGTGTGTGTGTTTACATATGTATACATATGTATATATATATATATATATATATATATATATATATATATATATTTGTAGAAGTTCCTATTCCGAAAAAGATAAAGGCTGCATTATGTGCGGGCTACAGAACAAAAAGTTTGATTTTCCATATCCCCATATATATATATATATTTATATGGCAGGTATATATATATACCTGTCATTTCCCCCTCCCCCAACTTGTCCGCTTCCCATTGGCCCCTTACCTCTCCTCCCGTCACCCTTCTCCTGCACATGCCCTCTCCGCTCTTCCCCGACAACGGCATTCTGATGACGACGGCCGTGCCGTCGAAACGTAAATATCTACCGTAAGTGTCCTTCTTTTATGTTTCTGTATGTTTAATATTTATTAACCTAGTGTTTGTGTGTTTGTGCGTCGCCGGAGTGCGTCATCTTCAAGAGTATATATATATATATATATATATATATATATATATATATATATATATATATATATATATATATAGTCACTTTCTTGGAAAACCCATGAACGTGCACAATAATGTAAATTCACTAATAGTCATAACAAACACAGAAACTAAAACATATAAAAGAGGGACTCACTGGTTCTCGAATTTTCAGTGGTGCAACCACCTTTCTCAAGAGGACTTAGGAACAGAGTTCCGTCCACGTCTCTTAATCCAAGTCTTTCTACAGCAGCCGTGGTTTCTGGTATCCCAAGAACTCTCTTTCCGTCTTTCTCCCATCTCCACCGCTCCCTCGGTCCTAACCGGAGTTTTGCGAACTCTTTCCCTCGGCGACACCCTAACCCACTTCCCAAAAAACTTCAATGTGACAGACACCCCCTTCTCACCCGGCATCTACCCCCCCTCTCCCTCTCCCCCTCCAACCACTCTTCCCCCTCTGGGCTCTCTCGTCCGAAATGAATTTTTCCCATGGGTCTGCTCATAAGTGTGTGTGTGTGTGTGTATTCATTTTCCCCCGGTGTCGCCCCCGCTTTTAAAAGTTAAAAAAGACACTGGCTACTTCCTCCTGTTCGTGACTGGGTGTGAAAGATTCGTGACCGCCAAATCCACGTTCTTCGGCCTTTCAGTTTTGCGAAGTCGACTTGGGTGTTTTGATTGAAATCTTTTACCCATAAGTTTTTCAAAAAATCAATTACATTTTTTGCCAGCCTCCAGTCGCAAAAAACAGGACGTTTTTGTGTGTAACATAATGATTTCTTCCTATCTGTGTTTTTTTAAGAACAAACATGTACCAAGACGTGGAATCAACAAAAATGTAGCTTCAGAAATACTGTGAATACTTTTAAAATCCAATTTACGTGCTTCAGTTTCGTTGCCGTGGTTTTTTAATATTAGTATCATCATCCAAGATCCTGTTTAAAATGTAATTAGCAATTTCATTGCTCCCGTTTAATTGAAATAACGATAGCTTCACCTGAAAACATCAAAATACCCTTTCAGTATATGTAAAAACTTGTTAAAACCACCTAAATTATTCTGTTATCTCGCGCTATCTTTGTTTCATATCATAATTAACTTCGCCATCAGGTCAAAATTGTAATTCGTGAAATGATTTTTATGTGTTGAAAGTATGGACTGTTGAATATTTGACTCCAATTCACTTCTTCCCAAACGACACACTGCGTTCAGGGCTTCGTGCTTGTTAGGAAAGCGATACCTTTGTAATCTGTAGTCCGTGACGTCATGTGTGAAAGTTTCACGGTGACGGAATGAAAGAAATTAAACTAACCTTAAGGAAGTTTTTAATACCGAACCCATGAAGAAGAAAGTCGTCAGTTAAGTAGTGATCTATTTCACTAGGCAATGAAACAATTTCTCTAATTTATAACTTTTGGAGTTTTCGTTGAATGAAAAAAATTAATCCGTCTCGCAAAACACGTGCGCATATGCTTCGAATAAATTATTAGAATATCTTGTACGTCTTAGAACGTCTGGTAGTACGACCGACTCCGATTTACATCCTTTTTTCCCTCCCGATGAAGTAAGCTCCAAAGGGAATACGACCTCAGGTTTATTAATGGCTGGTGATGTAATCGTCCGCGTGCACTATTGATGACCGGAGTGTGCTTCGAAAAATTCATTGGCAAACAGGAACATAAACAACTTCGCAGGAAGGTTTCCTTTTTGCCAAATCTAATTGTCTTCGTATCTTGAAACCATCCAGGAGCATGCACGCAACCGCAAAACAATCGGGTGAGAATGCGAATATCCGGAAGTGATTTGTTTTTTTTTCAGGTTTAATTCCCCGAATCTCGTCACCATTATAATTTCCCATTGGTTCAGGGAATTTGGTTGTTAAAGCGCGTTGTTTGTCCCGTTGCTAAGGGAGCCTCGCCGAGCCGCCATATTGTTATTTTGATTCTAATTTCTGTTTGAAATCTAAACGTATGCCTACACACTTTCTGAAGCCACCCAAAGGTGTTGGAGTGTGAAAGGGTTGTAAGCACAAATGTTAGAGGGATGAGGCATGGGAGAAAGGGTGTTAAATTATTGGATTAGCAGTGAGAGGCCCTTGTAAGTTTTTTTTCCTTTTTCCGCACTGTTCGTGCGAAAAAGAAGACCCTATATTTGCTATATTAGTGCTGACATTTGTTAATCTAATTTTTTTCTCTCATTCGTCAGGACATCGGGAAATGTAAGTTGTCCTACAAAAAGGTAACGTGCAATGAGTGAAATTTTTTTATGAAATAATTTTTCAGTATTTTCTATATAGTTTTAAATGATCTTCGAATGTTCACAATCTTTTAGCAGAGGTTACGGAGCTTCGTAACGTACGATATGTCGTTACCGACGCGATATCCGTGAGATATTACCAACTTGATCGATAGGTGCTAAGGAAAATCGAGTTTTTGTTAGCTAGCAGCATTGACATCAAATGTCTGCGATCCATCTACTCCAGTTATCGCGTCTTCTCAAACACAGATTTGCTCTGCATGCCATCTCCCAAAGATTATACCAAGCATTATTACCCCAGGGTTCCAGATAGCCTGTGGCTAGATTCGTAGCATAGGCGACAAGCAAGCAAAACAGATAGCTTTCTCCAAAAATACCTTGAAGTATCATGTGGCATTGTTATTTCATCTTTACCAAGGATGAGTAGACGTCTTCGGTTAAGATAAAAACACGTTTTCTCAACACTCGGATGACTAATTATTGCATCAGCATTAAACATTTGGAACTTCTAGCGCGACGTCTGGCAGAGGGTGACTTATGATTAGCCTAAAAGTTCATCGTATTGGATTTCGGAATAGATGAAGAGTATGCAATTTTGAATATCATATAAACCACACGCCAATGTGTGCATTTAACTCAGCAGTGTGATAGGGATGGAGGTTGGCAGTTATTTACCCCTCTTCCGTCCGTGGTTTCTCTGGAATACATAGTTCCAGGAATATCACACGGCTTGGGTGAAGTTTAGGGTGCCCAGAGGCGTACCACTGAATTGAACCCGGGCCCTCCGGTCATTATTCCCAGCGGTCTAACCACTGGACCGCCAAACCCACTCATTTTACGCATAAGATTTTGTGTTAAACACTCCGACCTAGACGAAACGATTCCTTTCAGGCTGTATAAGAACTTCTCCATGCCGAAGATTAATAATAAGAAAAATTGGTGGACCTTTTTATGGAAAGAGTAGTTTCAGATGTGATGTGGCGGGAATTCGAACATAATAAAACATTATTATCTGGTGGAAAATTGTTACTAACTGTTCTTTATTATCTCATGTTGATGTTTGCGTTCTACGACATAGATTTCGTCGCTGGGAAGCATAATCAGGTCAGAATTTTCGTGAAGCGCCGTAGTCAGAACTAGCTAGCTATCTGATGATACTGCTGAGAGACGTGACCTAGGTCTTGTAATTTCATGTAAGATCTTGTACGAAATGAAATGTAACTTGCTGGTGTCATTTAGTCTTGCATCAATTGCAATAATTTAAGTCGGATGGAAACGCGTACAACTATTATCCTAATTGTGTCACGATGACGGGATGAATATGGTTCAATCGGTTGGAGGTATTCGTTCACTTCTGCCGCACGTTTTCGTCTGAGGCTGTCGGAAGGTGAAATCCTCTCCGGCTTTGCCCGCCCGACCGGCGTTGGTCACGAGGGGTGCGAAATATTCACACCGGCGGCAAGAGGAAGTTCAAGGACACGGGTCACCGACCCCATTACACTGCCACAAAAATTGAGACCCGTTTAAATTCGCTGTCGGCATTTTATATTTCCCGCCCTTTCCGGACAACAATCGCCTCATTCCGAAATGGCGTCCGTCGTCGCATTGTTTCCTGCGATGGCAAACGTCAGAAGCCTTTAGACGGCAGGAAAATGTCGTGAAAATTTAATACGCGCTGGAATTACTCTCCTAAGGGTTCGTGACTTGGGAGGGTGTAGGACGTATGAAGCCTTGGAAGCCCGGGTCATGTAATTCAAAGCTGTAAGTTTGTTTCCGAATCCTTTTTGCAATCTGTTCATTATATAGCCTCGAAATTGCGACGGAAAGCACAGTCGGTTGTTTTTGTTTACGTTTTAAGAGATCCTGCTGAAGTATGTTTTAGATTGTTTCTGTAATATGCACTAAAAATCTTTAGGAATATACTTGGAACCCAATGATATCCTTATTTGACCATCAAAGCTTCTGACGCGGGGTGTGGTAGTCTAGTGGGTAGAACATTTGCTTCCGTACAGCACGAATCTCAGACAATATTTTTTAACGAGCTCGTCGAATACTAATGGGACGCGATTTTCTCTATGTGTAAACATCGTTACACTACGTATTCCCTGTACTTCTGTCGTGATTCATGACAGTTATCATCTCGAACTTCCAGTCAGCAGCAGTCAAATGCTCCTTTTCTATTAGCCTCGTAGGAAGGATACAGTTTTTCCCTTGACTAGGAAGGTTACAAACCATTTCAAAAAAGGAGTAATTTGAACGTATCGATGCAAGTTTCACCGCGAAAATAAAAATATATTTTCAATACCAGCAAGCTTCGCGACTAAAATTAATAACCTCTTGTAAACAAAAAAAAATGCCGAGACCGTAAACTTGATAGGCACTAAGTGACAAGAAAAAAGAAGAAGAAAAGGAAAATATTTAAAAAAACACAAGGGGAGAAATAGGGAATAAAAACTAGGTCGCTTGGGTGTGTTTGAGAAACAGCGACCCACGTATACCTCAATCACACACAAAAGGCAAGATAAATAATACAAAATAATAAATAATAAAACAAACTTACAACCACTCGATCATTAGGGTGTGATAAGAAATAGCGGACACTCTCGTGAATCACATTCACACACACACTCAGAATTTACAAGGATCCCTCCTATGTCAGTGACCCGTCAATCACACACATAAATGAAAATTATAAAAGCATGTAATGAAACAGAAACGACTTACTACGTGAATACACAGTCATTCAATCACTCGGGTGTGTTAGACCTTTGTGAATCTCACACACTCACTCAGTCAGGGTTTACAAGGATCCCTCCTATGCCATTGACCCGTCAATCACACCGATTAATGCAAAAGTATAACACGGATGTACGCACGCTCTCGCTCATTCACTCAATCACTCAGATAAGCTCGAAAACAAGAACCTTTGCGATTCACAAGTACTCACACGTTCAGGGTTTACCAGGATTCCTCCTATGCCAGTGACTTTTTTCTTATCGCTTAGTGCCAGTGAAGTTTACGGTCTCGGCATTTTTTTGTTTACATTGATTCACGACCGTAGCTACGTTCCTTGTTTATTTAAATAATAACCTCTTTTCTGCGTTGTTTATTTTCAATTGATAAGGCGTCGATATCTCTCGAATAAATCGTAATTCGTTTGCAATTCAAACGCTGATTTTAAGTTTATAGGTTCATTTGTTTTCGGCAAATGTTTTGTCTGCTCAACTCAACAGTTTATTTTATTTATTATCTACGAAAGGTTTTACCGCTGGGCGCATTACTCCATTTTTTTCGATATGATTTTTCTCCTGTCAAAAGTTATTTACAAAAAATTTTCGTCGATCTCTTTTTACTCTGTACTTTAAGAAGCATTTAAGAATCTTTCGAAAGGTGTACATGACACATCGCTCTAGGGCAACATTGACTGGAATGACGCACTTCCGAAATCCAGCGTTCTATCAATTTGACATTTTGCGGTTGTAATTAATTAAGGTTAGGCGCTGCCCTCACCTGTCAAAACCAAAACTTCGGGATTGATTACTTTGGTTGGATCTGATCCTTAAGTTATTGATATATCTCGGCTAAGATTTAAAATATTCCCCCTTAAACTTATATGGTATAACATTCAAAACTCTTGGAATGCTTCTGGGAATATTATTTCACTTAGAACTTCCTTTTCCGTTCAAGATTGTATTCCTTTTGCCCTTGAAAATTTCTCCTCCCTTCAGGTCGACCATAAAGATATCTTCTGATGCCTATCTTCTCCCATCTTCTCCGCAATTAATCATTCTGCGAACACACTGGAAGATATCATGCTGGAGTGAAGCATTGAAGCACACTTAGTGGAAATGAGAAAGAACAGAAGAGCGAATCCTTGTGATAGCGTTGCTCAAAAATCCCTCAGAACTCCTCTCTCTCTACCGTTCCATTTGTCTTCGAATTATCCGGACAAACTTCCTGCCTTCTTTTGCCCATGACCTTTTTGAAGACGTTCCAACGTGATTGCACGAATCATTCCGTTCATTAATTAATTGACGAGTTGATGGAAAGTAAGTCATTGCCATTCCTGCATATTTTTTAAGCAGGTATGGTAATCATTGCAACAATTTCAGAGTGTAAAAAAGCATTCGCCTTGACCGGGATTCGAACCCGGATCCCTCGATGTCCGGCCGAGTGCTTTTGCCAGTTAAGCTATCGCGGCGTCCTCTTAAACTCTGAAATTTTTGGGCTTTTAAAATCTCGGCCGGACATCGAGGGGTCTGGGTTCGAATCCCGGTCAAGGTGAATAATTTTTACATTCTGAAATTGTTGCATTGAAATGCAATCTAGCGGATGACTTCGTTAAAAGTTACTGTTGCGGCATCTCCCGCAGTTTCTTGAAATTAGCAGGTATGGTGTGAATTTATTTTAATATTAGGTAATCTACCGGTTAAGGTAGGTGTTTGGATGGACACAACTATCACATAATTAATTTGCGACTCCAAACAAAACACAATCGAGCAATCTACTCTGCATCAGGTCCCTCTTCATCTCCGTGTACTTCTTTCCTCCCTACATCCCGTCCAACATCCCTATCCTGTTCCTGCCCTTTCCTCGTTTGCCTAGCATTCTCCCCTCTATTACAGTCTTCAACATCCCCTTGCCGCTCAATACGCCCTTCATCCATTTTTCCTGCCTCCATAGGATTCTTCTCAACAAACCCCTCTCCTCACCCACCATCACCAGTAATTCCTCATTTATGATGTGAATATGCTACAGTATATATATGAACTCTTCAAGAGGTTCTTATTATTTTTGCAAGCGTGTTCGAAAAACCAATTTAAGCTAGTCCTCGGGGCACCAAAATTTTAAAACTCTGCTGCGATCTCGGCCGTTTCCCTCACAAATTGATCAATGTCATCTAAAAAAAGGTGGGAAGGTTCTGTTATGGTAACACTGTTATAACTCTTACATAGTTGCGTAAGTACTATCATTTTTTGGTGATACCTACACATGTTTCTGCGCCATTACCGTATTCCATAATTCATCTTGTGGTACCCCTCTGGTAGCATAAATAGAATTTTACCAATGTTTGATCTTTGGTGTCAATTTCTCATTTTAAACTGATATGTCGAGACCCTTTTCTTTTAAATAATTTCATTAATGGAAGTATGTCTAGGTTTCCAAATACAAGAGGTTTTATCAAACTGGCATACACTTTTCATGATGTGTTCACCTCAATGGAACCTCCTTAAGGTAATTTTGTCGTATTTACGTCTTATTTCTTGTCTAGCTTACTTTTCATCCGTCCTTTGCCCTTAAGACCGCATCCTAGATCATCCAATCAACTCTCATCAACAGTGGTGTGGCTAGGATATGATTTTGCGTGTTGGGTAGATTCATGCTGGAGCTTCTTACACGCCTGAACCTTCCCTGAAGACGTTTCATCTCCCGTCCAAGATTTCTCATGTAAGTGGTAAGAGTATTCTCCCGCAGTTGTTGTACACACAACTCATTTAGTCTGCCCTTCCGTCTTTTGATAAGCCCCGTGAGATAATACATTCCGTGGGTATGGGAAACAGACTTAGTATGTTATAACACGTGTGCAAATTTTTTCGATATTATTCCTCTGGTACAAATGTTGCTGAGCGCAATATCAAATCAGTGTGATTGGTTTAGGATGAAGAATAACGTAAAGAACACAAAAATTTTTATGAGTTTTTCGAGTAAGACGAAGGAAAAGTTAAATGTCAAATTAGGAGGTCAACTAGAGCGGGCATATCAGTGGATCATTCAGGACTTTCGTTAGACAAAGAAACTGTCACAGAGAGGAGCGTGTTGATGATAGGGGATTTAAGTAAGGGCATTGAGAAAATATTGGTTAAAATTTTGATGTGGCGCGTGGTATGGTCAGCGTGTGGAAATTTGGTTGCTGCAGCAAAGGTTATAGGCGAAGATTGAAGGATTTTGAAATGCGGGCGTTGGAAAGGGATGGAAAAAAATGGATGGAAAGGAAAACAAATGAGTAAACGCTTGGGTGAGGAGAGAAGATTGTTGGGAGAAATCATAAGGAGACAGGAAAAATCGATGAAGGTTGTATTGATCGGCAGTGGGATGTTGAAGACTGTAATAGAGGGCAGAATGTTAGGCAAACGACGAAAGAGCGGGAATAGGATTGGAATGTTCAACGGGATAAAGGGAGAAATCATAAGGAGACAGGAAATATGGATGAAGGGTGTATTGATCGGCAGTGGGATGTTGAAGACTGTAATAGAGGGCAGAATGTTAGGCAAACGAGGTAAAGGTAGGAGCAGGATAGGGTCGTTGGACGGGATGAAGGGAGGAAGGAAGCATGCAGAAATTAAGAGGAGATTATTATGTCTTGGATGTCAGGTTGTGTTTTCCTTGGAGGAGCAAGTGAATTGTGAAATCAATTTAGCACTGTTGATGATTTTCAGATCCTTGCCTTGGCTGGATAGTATTCTGTGTAGCATCACTGGTATGCTTTTTGATTTCACCAATGGCTAGCTTGTATATTTTGACTGCATTTGACTGATTTTCAGTCCTTACGATTCATTTCCAACGAGTCGTCAAGTAAGATCCCATCCATAGTTGTAACGAGGAAACGGCTATGGTATTTGTCCAGGTCAATCGTCAAACTGCCAATATGTTGTCTCCAATATCGAAAGGGAAACCCTGGACAAGGAATTGGGACTCACAGAAGAACGTTATGAAACGGTACTGTTGTTGATGGCGATTCAGCAAAGTACATTGTCTAATTAAAATATTGTCAGTTGTGGAAATTATTTGCGAAAATGTCTCACGTAATGTAAATCGTGAGATATTTCAATCTTCGTTCGCCATTTTCGTCCGAGGGTACATTTTGTTTTTAAACCAACAGATCACGAAAAATGTATTCCTAAAATATTATTATGTAGATTTGCCATGTACCACAGTAGGTGGGTATCTTCAAACACTTCTTCTCATCTGTGATTGGCATTTGGGATTCTAAACCTGGAGATGATGTAAGAATCGCACTAATGTTTCTCAACAGTACTGAAAATCGAATTCAACACGTTTATCGAACATGAATGTCCTTTTTTTAATCGATGCGATTTGTAATACCCTGGATTCGTTGCCGAAATAAGAATCTTACGAATCAGCCCTCGGATAGTCATAAATTTAATGCGTATGCAATAATTATAAATTTAAAATAATGACGGAAAAATGGACAGAATGGTCTGAGAGCAACTGTTTTTCATTCCTGATATTTTAAAATTTCGTCGTTTCCGGTCTTGCGTCTTGATTTTGAAGATCCTTGAGGTGACCTTAAGAACGTAATGTGCTCGTGAGACCTTGGACTTAACCGCACGGGCCAAGATGTGGCCAGCGACCTTTTGGATGCCTCACGTTATTGAAGATCTTTGTTTAAATTCACTCAGCAAATTACACGTGTCGTCGCGTATTTATCTTTTCTACAGTGGAGTGTGGCAGAGGGTGTTAGACCGCAAAGCCATTGAGGTATACAGACGAAATCATCAATGATATTCCGTCGATTTTTAGAAATTCATCCATTTAAATGCTAAGCATATTTTGGGCGCCATGTTCTACAAATCTCCTCTACCAAGTTTTGGAACATTCGTATGCTCGGTTCCGGTCGAATTATTTGCTAATCTTTCCTTTACGTCTTTATTCAAGGTTCATCTATTCAATATCTTCCTTTTAAAATGTTTCTTTAGCTAATGGAGTTTTTCTTTTAATATACATCCGCCCATATTTAAAAAAAAAACAAATGTTGTGTACTCTCGTCCCAGATATTCGACAAATAATTGAGCCGTTTATAATGCTTGTAAAAAAAACGCTGTTTTAACCTGTTTCTCAGGAATCCTATTACTTTCGTTTTGCCGTAATTTATCTCCGTCCTCACTGAGTGCGGGTGGTAATTAAGGAGACGCTTTTCTTTTTTCGCCCCATGCCATTTTCCTGGCCTATCGCAGGCCACCCACCATCGTGGGATCGCTCACCTTGTGTTTCCCGACCCTCCCGCATGAGGATGGAAAAATCGTCACTGTGAAAATTGGAAACGGCTTTCTTTCCTGGAGTTCGGATAAACTCCCAAGGACGCACAAGTGCTCATGGGGAATCGTGCGCTATGAGAGACTATGATCATAGGAGTATTTTTCGTGTATACGTATAACGTAATCTCAAGGATAGTTGAAGAACGAATTTCATTTCGAGAAGAGATGGAATAGAGAAAGGGTTTCAACAGAATGAACTGAGTAATCGAGTGTTAACAATGAAAATATTGCAGAAGAATAAGAGCAGACTGCTGGGACTGATGACCTAATCTGCCGCTTGTACATGACTCAGCCCCTACACAGGTGTGCGAGGCGGATGTAGAGTCTGCATGGATAGTGTTTGGAAATAGTGGTACCGATGGCTGCTTGTGCTTATCTACATATATATATATATATATATATATATATATATATATATATATATATATATATATATATATATATATATATAACTATATATATATATATATATGTAGATAATATATATATATATATATATAGTTATATATATATATAACTATATATATATATATATATATATATATATATATATATGGCGGGTCGCGGTGGTCTAGCGGGTAGAGCGTTGGACTGCTGACCAGAGGGTCCCGGGTTCGATTCCCGGGTCACTTTGGTCACCTGCAGCTCGACCCGTTGATTTTTCGGGTACCAGATCTTCCTGGGAAACCATAACCGGCACAGGGAAAGGAACTGGCCCCCTACCCTCTAGAGTGAATATTCACACGCCGTCGGGCTTGGTACATGGGTGAGCTCTACCATCACCTACTAAACCGACCTTCGGGTTGATTACAGTGTTTATGGTTTATATATATATATATATATATATATATATATATATATATATATATATATATATATATATATATATATATATAAGTTTGAATATATATATATAAACTTTTACTTATTTATTAGCACAAACACACACTTATATATATATATATATATATAATGTATATATAATTTATATACATTGTTTTATATATACGTATAAATACAGTAATCAACCCGAAGGTCGGTTTAGTAGGTGATGGTAGAGCTCACCCATGTACTAAGCCCGACGGCGTGTGAATATTCACACATCAGGGTAGGGGGGCCAGTTCCTTTCCCTGTGCCGGTTATGGTTTCCCAGGAAGATCTGGTACCCGAAAAATTACATAGCTTGGGTGGAGCTGCAGTTGCCCAGAGTGCAACTTGCCCGGGAATCGAACCCAGGCCCTACGGTCAGTAGTCCAACGCTCTACCCCATGGACTACCGCGACCCATGCATATATATATATATATATATATATACTTATATATTTTTTATCATTTTTTTCGAATAAACACGGAATGGTTGAATAAAAAAACTTTTACAGCAACAAACAATATAAGAAATAAAACTGGCATTTATTCACCAAAATAAAACGTAATCCCGCCATTCGGCTAACAAATATTCATTCACGCATAGAAATAGAAATAAGGAAAAAGGATAGGAAAACACATAAAAGACGAACACAGGACAGGTGGGGAAGGCGGATTTGAGCAGACTCTGACCTGAAGAAGGCCTCGGAGTAGGCCGAAAGCTCAAATAATCTGTGTTCTTTTACGTGTTATCTGTTTTATTCTGTGTTCTATTGTGCAGTCCAAAAGTGATATATATATATATATATATATATATATATATATATATAATGTACAGAATCAAATTGTACTTGGTGAACTTAAAATCTGATTTTTCTAGGGCAGCCAGGCTGCGATTCGTGTCCTATAAGTGAAATACTTGATTGAATATCAGTCGTGATTTTTAGTAATAGGAGATACTTTACCACCTTGCCTTGGCGTTAAAAAAAATGGCATGTCTCCGTGAGGCCCAACCGAAGGCCCGCTCTTCCAAGGTTCACGAAGAAGCAGGCCTACCTCAAATCACTCTCGAGGGGACGAGGTGAAGCCTTAATAAAGATGTCTGCCTTGCGTTTTCCAGCCGGCCTGATTCTTTCCTCCTCCTCCCTCAGAGACCTTCTTCCTTTCCCCCAACCCGTCCCTCCGGTCTCTCCCACTCTCCCTCCTTCCTATATATATATATATATCTCTTTCACCCCTCCACATAGCCTCCTCCCCTTAACCCCGCGTTCATCCAACGCCTGCGAAATGTGGGCGGGTCTGACCTTCATATTTGTGCAAGTCGATTCGCTTATGTTTAATGTGAGCTACGAATTTAGGTATCCCAGGAAAGCATAATATATCGAAAAATCAATTGATTAAGTTAGCTTTTACGGAAAAAATAGTGAAAAAAGGTGGATTTAAAAAAAAATCAGGTTTCGATCAATTATTATTTTTTTTATCGGGAAAAAGTGGAGAATATGGGCAGAATTATTTTTTAAATCGGGTATCAAGAAATCACTTCTTCAAAAGTTTGAAAAAGAATGGAGGAAGTGACCGAATTAAATACAAAGGACTGAATAAATTACTTAAAAATTTTAGTAAAAAAATCGGAGGGTAACTTAAAAAATAATTAGGATTTAATTAATTGTTTTGGAATAATTCGTGAAATAATGGTTTAATTTTTCAAAAAGTAGGTAAAAAAATGTGTGCGTGTGTCTGGATATACACACACACACATATATATATATATATATATATATATATATATATATATATGTATGTATGTATTGCGGGATTTCGTATTTGAATGTGTGTATATATATATATATACGTTACATATTTATATATGTATATACATATATACATACACCATAAACAGTAATCAACCCGATGATCGGTTTAGTAGGTGATGGTAGAGTTCACCCTACAGAAATCGAATCCGGGACCCTCCGGTCAGTAGTCCAACGCCCTACCCCCTGGACTACCGCGACCCATATATATATATTTATATTTATGTATACGTACAGCCATAGATCCGAAGTTGGTTTGGTAGGTGATGGCCGAGGTCACCGAATACTAAACCCAATGGCATATGGAATTCACGCATCACGGTAGGGGGGATGCAGATCCTTTTCCTGTGCCAACCATGGTTTCCTAGAAAGTTCTGGAATCCAATAAGTCCCACAAATTGGGTTGAGCTGAGGGTGCCCAGGGAAATGTGCAGTGATTGGTAACTAATAGAGGGCAATATAAAATACAATCTGGATATATTTGTCTGTTTCTTAGATTTCGAAAAAGCGTTTGATAGAGTGAATTGGGAAAAATTAATGCGTGTATTGCAGAAAATAGGAATGGATTGGAGGGACAGGAGACTGATCCGCAACCTGAACATGTCTCAGACTGCTCAGGTGCGAGTGGGGAACGGAGAGTCCGGATGGGCAGTGTTAGGAAGAGGTGTAAGGCAGGGTTGCCCATTGTCACCGGTACTGTTCAACGTATATGTAGAGGAAATGATTAAAGAGGCATGGGAAGAACTGGAGGTAGGAATGAAAGTCGGAGGGGAATTCGTAAAATCGGTTAGGTTTGCTGATGACCAAGCATTAGTTGCTCAGTCGGCCAAGGGGTTGCAAGCATTGCTGAGTGAATTGGAGGTTCAGTGCGATAGATATGGGATGAGAATCAATATTAATAAAACAAGGGTTATGCGATTTTCCAGAAAGAAAAAGGCTAAGCTAAATATTAAAATAGGCGGGGAAAAAATAGAGCAGGTAGAACAGTTTACATATCTCGGAAGTGTTTTGGACTAACACGGTGAAAGTAGTGGGGACTTCAGGAGAAGAATTGTGTTAGGCATAGAAGCTTTACTTAGGAATAGGGAATTGATGATCAGGACTAACTACAAGGGAAAATGTGGTAAATTATGTATTTATAGTTTTACAGTTATTGATCATGAATTGATGAAATTGAGTTGTTCAAATTTTCACGAATCAATTTCATCGATCTTTATTATAATAGGTTTAACTCAATTAGAAAAAAATATTTCAGCTATCTTAAACCGATTCGTCTTTTTACTGTTAACCTATCCAGTTCAGTGGTGGAATGAACCAAGTGCTGTATATCAATCGGGGGTACTTTCGTCCCGTCGAGCTGTGGCGTGTCTCCGTTTAGCCTGTGGGGTGGGCGTCGGTCTAGGGTTGCAATGGCGATTTGCGTCGCTCTCTCCGTTTCACTCCTAGCCCACTTCCTTGATCCTTATCTACGTCTCGAGAGCGGGGATATGGGTGAGAAGGCGGGAGGGATTCCTCCTCCAAGCTCTCCTATCGCTCTCGCGCAGAACGTCGAGGGAAGGATGGTTTTCGCTGCTTTTGGAGGCGTGGGAGGGAAATTGGCCGGTCTGCGAGACTGATTTATATATAAATGTTGGCAATCGACGCGCGTCCGGGCTTTCGTAAGGTAAACTCTTCAGCGGATCTAACAGTTTCGAATAGAAAACACTCTGAAATTGATATGCTAATCGAATTTCGCACTTGGAAGGCTTTAACGCATCCAACTGCTGTTTCACGGTAGGAATACAACGGCAATGGACACCCCCTCAATTGTTTGTTACACCTATAGTTTCTCAAATGCTCCGTTAGTGCGATATTCGATGGATAACAATCGAATTCAATTGTATGGCGTCCATTGTTGTCGCGCTTCCACCGTTAAAAAGATACGATCCGCGCGCAGAATCGAGCCTCAGGGTATTTTTCGAGAAATTTAACATCTATGGAGGCTTCTGAACTTCTTAGTAAGGTAAGTTTTGTAATGGAAGTCCAGGTTACTTGAGCGGCGCCATTACCGCGGTGAGCACGGAAGCGATAACTACAGAGTCCGCTGTAAAAGTAATACGCGTTCTCTGGGAACAATAGATTTATTGATCGTACTTGTCCAAATGTTTTTAACTATTCACAATACCCTCCCCCTGCATTAATACACTTGCAAAGACGTGTCTGCTACTCCTGGATGGTACCGTTAAACTCTTCGACGGAAATGTCTCTCAGGAACGTTGTAACATACTTTTGGATGTTTTCCACGATCTCCCAATACTTTCCTTTCAGCTCTTTCTTCGGTCGGGGAAACAAAAAATGTCACACGGAGGATAGTTGCGACTGTAAGGGGGATGGGGGACCACCGGTGCTTCGCGCTAGGAAGTTGGTAACGATGAAGGATGTGTGGCTGAGCGCTCCATCAAAAGTCGAAAAACACGCCTCACGCGGAGGCACGTCTTTCCGCTCAGACTACTGGGAGCAAACTGACGACCGGCTTCGTTGAAAGGGCAGGCCTCCCACCACATTTCCCGACCAGTTTTACCATGCTGCCATGGATAGTCGCGTCACAATAAAATCACACGCATTAATTTCATAATGGAACATGTTTGTAGACGTGGAAGCCGCGGTCGGTTTTTGAGTTAAACTTGCAAATATTCTCAAACGTTTTCTCGATTTTGATTAAAGTTCCACCATTCCAAGTGCAATAAAACTGAATTTTTTTAAATAAAAACTTTTTTAAGTTTCACTGATTTTTTTTTAACTATCGGTGTTGTCGAACAGTTGATATCAAGGCACATTGGCTAAAAAAGCATCTGGAACTATTGTGTCGACCGTTTGACTAAGCCGATAGTTTAAAATCAGATTCAGTTGAAGTGAGTTTTTTTTCTTTTTTTTAAATTTGTAAAAAAATTGGAGTCGAGTAACATAGAGTGCAATAAAACTGTTTTTGTAAACACTGCTGTTTGCTGCTATTTACATTGACTTGAAGCAACTTTTAACAGTAAGGTATTAAACTATTGAGGGTGGTTCACTGATGTAATTCAGTCATTTTGAGGTTTTACACTCATTAGATGTAGGTATTGCACGGTTTCTAACCGCTATCATCTTCTTTGTAGCACGCGATCTTCCCCTAACTTAGGAAAAAAATGTGGTTACTTTGGGGGTGGTAATAAATTAGTTAAGCTGCAAGAAGTATTTCCGATATTTACTCCAGTTGTCTAATTCTAGGCGAATAATAGAAATTTACCTCCGTGCGGTCGACAAAGTTCGTACGTCATTGCTAGCGGGTCTCGAAATGTCGTCCTTCGAGAATGCGGAGCTTTGTGACGTCGCAGAGTCGATGATTACCGATCATTGCGTGCACATAATATTTGGATTAGAGTCGAGGCCGTGGCGTCGACACTTCTTCCATTGTTTTGAGTCTCGACTATTACGAGTAATTGTTGGATTTACCCGTGTTTGACGGCTGTAGCATGAAACTCATGCTTTTAATTCCTTTCCAACTTCGTGGAGAAAACCGCTCACGGGCAGAATTTGGAGACTTGCGAGGGGGAAATGCAGTTCGTTGAAGCATCCTTTTCTCTTCGGTTCAAGGCACTCAAACTCCTTCATGCCCACGTGAACACCGAACACGGGATGAACTTAAAAACCCTGGTAGACTGGAAGGAGGAGGAGGAGGAAGTGAGAGGAGAGAGGCTAACTGGTAGGCTATCCTTATGAGATTTGCAGAAGAAGATCACGTAGGATTAACGCGAAAATTCCGATTGTGGACTACTTGGAGGATTGCGAGCTGGAATTTCCAATCATCCCTCCACAACCGATCGTCAATCCTGAGATTAGTTCGACTCAGATCCTTCGCTCAATCCGTAGATCCGGCATCACATTTGTGTCTTCTTGTCCCTTCTCTCTGAGGCCTACTTCTATCATGGGCTCTCTTCCAATACGCAAACTACGAACATACGAAGAAGTACTAGTGATGGTGAAACGGTTGGAGAGATGGCTTTTGGGAGAAATCCAACGGTGGGGGAAAAGGTGAATGCAGAGCATTCTGATTGGCAATGGAATGTTGAAGAGTGTGATAGAAGGGGAGGTTGTTAGTCAAGCGAGGGAGGGATAGGAGTAGGGTGAGAATGTTGGACGGAATGAAATGAGGAAGGAGGGTTGCGGAATTGAATAAGTGTTAATTGTAGCTACCTTGTGTCTAATTATACGAAGCTAAGAAGTGTAACGAAGATCAGACTGTGTCCATCCAAAAACTTACCCTAAACCCTACCAAATAATAATGTTATCTACCTTCCGCAATCCTCCAACGAAGAACCGTAAGCTTTCATTGTGCCAGATTTTGGGCATTGTTTATATTTTTTCCTCTGTGTAACACCCATTAAATATGCGCGAAACCATGGTTGGGCGATCGCATTAACGTCAAACTGATAGGCACAACATGTGCCGAGGTGTGTGTGCTAAAGTAATTGGAAGGAAAGGTAAGATTTTATATTTGGTACTACCGCAGAGAATGTCAACATTGAAGAAGTTACATTTGTTGGGAAACGGAAGTGCAATCAAGGAATATTTGTCCAGGTGAGTCGAAAAGATAGTGACTCAACAATGGAAAACGATAGAAATCACGGTGATTGGAGCAGAGGAATGGGTTTTTTTTAGAAAATTAGGTTGTTGATTGACGATGTATTCTTTCGGTCAATGTTATATATCCTCTAGTTTGCTAATGCATATATAAACCATAAACACAGTAATCAACCCGAAGGTTGGTTTAGTAGGTGATGGTAGAGCTCACCCGTGTACCAAACCCGACGGCGTGTGAATATTCACACATCAGGGTAGGGGGGCCAGTTCCTTTCCCTGTGCCGGTTATGGTTTCCCAGGAAGATCTGGTACCCGAAAAATCAACTAGCTTGGGTGGAGCTGCAGGTGCCCAAAGTGCCTTGCCCGGGAATCGAACCCGGGACCCTCCGGTCAGCAGTCCAACGCTCTACCCGCTAGACCACCGCGACCCGCTCGCGACTATGTATTAAGGCGTGTCAAAAGAATATATATTTTCTCTCGCCTGAATCCTCAGTTCCGTTTGCCCTCTTCAGGGAAGCATTATCAATTCAGACGTGGGTGCGTAACCTTTCGGGTTCGAACATGCATCTGGGTGAAGTGTGTGGGAGAGCGGTTATCACTTGACGTTTAAGCGGCTTAGCTCCACGACGCTTCGATGCTTGCGCGGTCCTCGCTGCGCGAGACACGCCCACCTAATGGTGCCTTCTCAGGGCCTCTTCTGGTACCCGAAAAATCAATTAGCTTGGGTGGAGTTGCAGGTGTCCAAAGTGCCTTGCCCGGGAATCGAACCCGGGACCCTCCGGTCAGTAGTCCAATGCTCTACCCACTAGGCCACCGCGACCCGCATATATATATATATATATATGTTTGTGTGTGTGTAAATATGTATATGTATGAACATATATTTTTGTTTTTTTTTAATTGAGTTTGGCCAACTATGGACCGCAATTACCTCAAGACTTCTCTTCCCAGGATTTCTTCATTGTCTCCCCTACTGTTCGTCGTTGTTCTTCGGTCCACACCCTCTTTGTTTTTTGTGTTGGTTGGTCTTCAGTAAACCTTGTATTGTCTATTAGTTTTCTGCACCTCTCCCTGTTGTGAACCACTTCCTCCGTTGTTTCAATATTTCCCGCATCCCTCCTGGTCTCCTCCAACCATCCTCTTGTTGCGTGTGCTATATATATATATATATATATATATATATATATATATATATATATATTTTACCGCCTATGTAGTGATGGGCGAACTTCTATGAAGAAGTGAATTAGATTAGCAGAGGGGGGGATAAGTAGGAGAGGTGTAGTTGGCTGTCAGAAAGAAAGGTGCTTGGAAGACGGGGAGGTAGTCTCAGAGCCAGCATGAGAGGCTTGCTGCGGACCCGCCGGTGCCGATCTGTCCTTGGGCCCGGCCTTGCCCTCGGGATAACCGTCCCGGGTAAAAGCCACTCACTCAATCATGCATGCAGATTCAGTTTTTTAGTCGCATTTCCTCCTCAACGTCACCCTTCCGCTCTTATGCATACATCCTCCGGAGACGTAGGAAAATTTAATCCCCCGTTCTTGCTCATGTATTATTCCCCAATGTCTTCTGACAAGGAGAAGGAAATCTCTAAGTCTCCTTTGAAATCTCGAATGAGTACAGTAAAGTGGTTTTGAGCTGTAATTAAAAGATCCCGTTTAGTTTTAAGAGGGAAATGTGTTTCTCCTTTCCTGGCGTATCTGCTGAGTGAATTCCCCTCGGGTCTTCCACCGGGTCAAGTTCTACATCTCCGCTGCCGTTTCGTTGACCGACTCGATCATCATCTTCAGAATGCCGTTTCGCCAGTTTTTTCCCGGTGTGTGCGTGTGTGTAGGAATAAGTATGTACGTATATGTGTTGTGTGTGTATATTCCGCAATAGTACGCTATTCTCTCTCATAATTTTCACTAATAAACCTTTCCTGTCGTTCCTGTTAATGCTTTCAAATTCCGTTTCCCAATCCGTCTTCTCTGTCATGTCTTTTTGAATCGGGCGCTACACTCCATTATTGCTAAATTATGGTCTGAGTCCGCATCCACCCCTGGGAGGAAAATATGCGAATTGATCACGCTGTTCCCAAATCTGTGCCTGACCGTAATATAATCTAACTGATATCTTCCTGAATCCCAAGGGCATTCTCCATGTATACCTACACATTTTGTGATGTCTGTTGAATCGGACGCTACTCTCCATCATTGCCAAATTATGGTCCGAGTCCGCATCCGCTCCCGGGGAAACTGTGCGAATTGATCACGCTGTTCCCAAATATGTGCCTGACTGTAATATAATCTAACTGATATCTTCCTGAATCCCAAGGGCATTCTCAATGTATACCTACACATTTTGTGATGTCTGTTGAATCGGACGCTACTCTCCATCATTGCCAAATTATGGTCTGAGCCTGTATCTGCTCCCGGGGAAACTGTGCGAATTGATCACGCTGTTCCCAAATCTGTGTCTAACCGTAATATAATCTAACTGATATCTTCCTGAATCCCAAGGGCATTCTTCGTGTATACCTGCAACTTTTGTGGTGCCTGAACCAAACGTTCGTCATGATCAACCTGTCTCATACAGGACCCTATTGCTTGAATAAGAATTTCTATATCAATAGGAAGGTAATTCTTTGTAAATACAGGGTTCTTCCGGAAAATAAGTGTACTGAGTTCAGGAAAAAAAATTATTACACTTTTACATATCTTAAGCTAATATTCCTCAAAATAGGACCCTTGTGAGTCGATACACTTGTTCCAGCGGCGTTCCCATTCCTGGAACGCTCCCGCGAAGGCATCATCGGGAACCTCTCGAAGAGACGTCGTCACGGCCTCTTTGACGGCGTCCAAAGTCCCATATCGCGTTCCTTTCAAACTCCTCTTTATCTTCGGGAGCAGAAAGAAGTCCGGTGGTGCCAAGTCCGGGCTGTAGGGCGGGTGCGGCAGCGTTGCCACGCCGTGCTTGGCCAAGAAGTCCGACACGACAAGCGCGGTGTGAGACGGCGCATTGCCGTGATGCAGCCGCCAGATGTTTTTGATCGATGGCCGGACGCGGGCGACTCGTTTTCGAAGCCTGTCGAGCACTTGGATGTAAAATGCAGCATTTACAGTTTGTCGTTCAGGTACAAATTCGTAGTGGACGACTCCCCTTTTGTCAAAAAAGACAATGAGCTTATTACACTTATTTTCCGGACGAACCCTGTATGTGTAAATTAGTCAAGCCTTTATAATATGGAGCACAGCGCATCATGGATATGAGATCCGGTCCTTAATAGCCAGAGGACGAGAGTAGAACGGAGGATTTTGAGTGGTGGGTGTGGTGGAGAATGGATGTAAAATGTGTTGAAGAGATGGGAAGAATAACGATGAAGTTTTAAATATGGTGAGCGAATGGAGGATGTTGCTAGGGAGAATCCGAAGAAGGCATAAAAAAGTGGGCGGAGGAAGTATTGAAAGGTATCTTGGTAAAGTCGTCATATGGAAGGGAGAACATTGGGTAAGTTGGACATAAGAGAAAAAAGCGAGTGGGTTTTATCGACTGCATGAAAAAATGAAGAAAGAAATTAGAAGTCCACACAAAGTCGTTAGGGACAGTCCGAAACCTATCTTTAAAATAGATAAGAGTACCGTGATTGGTTGATTATTCCCCCTAATGGCTCGAGTGACCTCAAATGTCAGTCGCCTCCCGCAATAATGAACTCCACTAGTCTACACGTAAGCCACCGCGTGACCTTCGAGAAGAAACTCTTTTACGTCGTCTCGCAAATTTCGTCCGTCCATTCGGAAAGAAGTGTTTTTTTATCCCCACCCCCTCCCTCCGACCCACCCTAGCGGTGAATATGTAAGGCGTGAAATGAGCAGCGATTCCCTCTCTCGTACTTATCCCTCCGTTCGTCCGCCGACACGAGTGTTACCTTGGAAAAGGTTAACGACCTTGATCGAGCGAGACGCGTGCCCGGCGCAAGGATATAAAAGAAGGAAGATCAAGAAAATAAAAGAGATCGAAATTTCCAATCTCGTCTTCATATGGATCGTCTTGAGAAATCTTCCAAGGCTATAGGGGTATATTATTTTTTTTGGCATATCAGTTTTGTTCCGTTACCATCAATATCTTCGTAAATTCCATTCTACCCTCGCGGTGCCTTCTCTAACTCCGTACATTCGTCTTACATTGCAAAAATGAGATGTCAGTTGGGTCTGTGTGGTCTGATGAAACTTGGGCGAATATTTTGTTCAAATAATCATTATCATTAGTATTTTCAATCCTAGGATTGGTTTATTTCAGCCCTCCATTCGCCTCGATTTAATGTCAATTCCCTCAATCCCTGATACCTTTTCTGTTTTACATCTTTCTTAATTTGCCCTATGTACATGTCTCTTGCTCTTCCTCATGGAATCTTCCTTCTATTTTTCCTTCTATTATAACCCTAATCAATCCATTTTGCCTCAATGTGTATCTAATCCATCTATTTCTTCTCTGCCGTAGAGTTCTCCATATGGTTCTATCCTTTTCTATATACTTCTTCGTTTCTTACTTGGTCTGTACATTTAATCTTCATCATTCTCATCAAGCACCATGTTTCGAAGGCTTCTATTCTTCGCTGGTCCACTTTTCCAATGTTCCAAGTCTCGGAGCCATAGAGTGCCATGCTCCACACGAAAGTCTTGACGAATTGCTTCCTTGTTTCCAGCCTTAGGTTCTTTGAACATAGTAATTGCCTCTTCTTCATGAATGCCTTCTTAGCTTGGGCTATCCTTCGCTTGATGTCGGTCGAACTTCTTCCATCCCATGTTATGCTGCTACCCAGGTATATGAAGGATTCCACTTGTTCTAGTTTCACACCTCGAATTGTGATATCTGCATTCAACTTCTCTCTTCCGCACACGAGGATTTTAGTTTTCTTCTTGTTGATGTTCATGTTATATTCCCCCAGGTTCAATGTATGAGGACTGCGAAGAAAGAGGATGGTAGAATATCTCAGTTGTGCCTCTGAGAAAATAATTTCGTGCATCATAGATTGTCTTTGTGAACAGCAGAAAGATCAGAATTAAGCACGAGCACTTGGGTAAAAATCAAATCAATTTCCTTAAAATATTCAATTCAAAATTTTGAAATGCATTCGCTGATGAATTTCCACATCTTCATAATAATAATAGTGTGTATCGCCAAAGTATACGATTGCAATCGGTGATAATCCCCAGTATTGAAGAGGACCATTGAATAAACACATGGTATCCGGTGCTACGTGGTTGAATTTTTCATTTTATTATAATTTACTGACTAAATTAATTCATTTGCATGATACGTATTAAAAATGTTAGAATACAGATACCAATCATCAAATATGTACATTAAATTTAAATATACAAGTAACATAGCTACGGTCGTGAATCAACGTAAACAAAAAAATGTCGAGACCGTAAACTTGATGCTTAATACTTAATACTGATGCTTGATACTTGATCAAGTTTACGATCTCGGCATTTTTTTTGTTTACGCGTACGTTAAAGGTGAATCTAATTGACTTTAACTGATGCAAACTACGATATAAATCCAATGACGAACTAAAGTCAATAGCGTAACTGAATTTATTTGCTGCCCTCAATATTCTGAGATAATTTGAGTAATTAATGGCCTAATTATTTTTTTTGGCAATCAAGAAGAAATATTTGCTAATTATTAAAACTGTGTTAGGGAATGTCAAATTTCAAGTGTCAAATGTTTCATTGCCCAAAGATGGTTCGATGAACTGGAACGCATCGCACGTTGCAAATAAATCTGTTGGAAAAGTGCAAATTTTATTTTTTCTCATTATGATGAACTTTCACTACATCTCGCCTGAATCTGTTTAATATACTCTCATTATTAATTTAAATCATCTATGCCAATTGATGATTTCGTTCAGAAAGCAGGGGTCAAATAATATCCTTCTTTGCTGTGTGACTGTGTAGTACAAGTTAATCACTCAAAGAAGGACGAGTCCCTCGGAATTCTTAATTAAAAATTTATTTTAGGTACCACACTAGAAATGAAATTAGATACGAGGTGCCTTTAATTTATGTGGTCATGTAATTTATTTTATTTAAGAGTACCTATGCCAGAAAGTAGAATATTGTGTTACTTCTCACCATAATATCCCTGTAGGCTTACGCTTTTTCACGACGCCGATGCCGTCATTCTATGTTCGCCAAGAAGTCCTAATTAATGTTTCTTTTTGCCCGCTGTTAAAACCGGCTGGTCCGTGGCGAGGTCCTCAGGTCTTAGGTTCTTTGTCACGTTACGACGCTCATTCTTCTTAGAATTGTCAGAGATTAACGAAAGCACATTTTACACACGTGTATAGCAACATAATCGTAATGGACGATGGATTTCGATGGCTGTTATACCGTGCAAGGGGAGAAAACGGATTATTACACGCTGTTCTTATGCAGTAAAGGATGCCATTCCAATTGTTGGATTCACTTCTCACTCTAGCGGCAACCATACGAACCCTGTGCGTTGTACGGTGGAGCCATCTTTGTGTCGTAGTTGTAAATATTTTTCGCATATTTATACCTGAACCACATTATTTTATCTACTCCCATCAACGAGAGAAAAACGGAATAGCTCACTTAAACTTAATTGAAGGCATCATGAACTTTTTTCCAATAAGAAGTGTATTTAGTTCAAGATAAAAGATGACACAGTATTAGATAATTTGGCAAATAAATAGTCGTGTGGAAAACGAAGTTACTTATTCCAATTCCAGGTTTATGGGATAAGTACCCTTTGGTTTCAAAGCCCGTCCTGGAGCACTTAACCCAGTACTTCTCCCGGGAGATTTGCGTCATGACTTGGGTTTCTGTAAGGAGGACAGAAAGAGCGTTTCGCCTACTTGTTCACCGGGTGTTTGTCTTGAGGAATCGGAAAGGGGGGGGAGGGAAGGTTGTGGAAGATGGAAAGGGGAGAGTTAAGAAGGAGAGAGAGAGAGAGAGATCGGGTCATGTCTCACACTGTGGGCGGAAAGGAATAAAAAAAGAAAGGGGTTGGAACTCATCTTTTTTTTCTCTCCTTCCAATTGCCCTTCACCCTCGTTTTAGCAGTAGGTAGTACTTGGCGATCGCGTCACGATTCCCAATGGAAAAAAGTGGAATCGTTTCGCGGAGCAGCTCAAAATGGTGCGTTTCATTGTGAAATCGATGCCCAAATACGGGAACTGTTCCTTCCGCTCCAGTTCATTCTCTCTCGTACAACTTGAGTGTTTTCCCTCATCATCATCGATATTTCATTCCTGAGATTGTTCATACTGCAGATCTCCATTCTCTCCTGATCAGTGTTAATTCCATTTCATCTCCTGATAGCTTCTCTGTTTAATGTCCTCCTTTTTAAGTTTTTTATCTACGCTTGTCTCATAGCCTTCCTCTCGGGTTCCTTCCTTAAATTTACTCTTCTATCAAGTTTCTAACTAATCCATTATGCACAAAGGTATCTCAAATCCATCTAAACCATCTTCTTCGACGTGGAATTTGCTCCATATTGTCTCCTTTCCTCTTCTCTGCTCTTCTGTACAATTCCCTCGTTTCTCTCATCCTGCCTGTTAAATTTATTCTTCAGCGTTCACCTTCAGTGCCATCATTCGAAGACTTTTATTTTTTTATTAATCATTTCTAGCTTACTAGAGCAGGTGGAACAATTAAAGTTTCTCGAAAGTGTTTTTGGACCCAAATGGTCAAAGTATTAGGGGCCTATGGAGAAGGTTTCTCAAAGAGGAGGGAGTTTGATGACGGGGACGTTGTGTAGGGAGGTTAAGAAAAGACTCGTAAAAACTTCGATATGGAGCTTAGGTAGGTACGGCGCGGAAATATGGTCACTGAAGCAGGAGGATAGACGTAGATTGGAGACCTTTGAAATGTGGGTGTGGAGAAATGGGCCAAAAGGAAAACAAATGAGGAAGTTCTAAGGATGGTGGGTGAGGAGAGGGTTTTGCTGGGAGAACTCCTATGGAGGCAGGAAAAATGGATGAAAGGTGTATTGATCGGCAGTGGGATGTTGAAGACGGTAATAGAGGGGAGAATGTTATTCAAACGAGGAAAGGGCAGGAACAGAATAGGGAGTGGAGTAGGTGAAATGGGCCGAAAGGAAAACAAATGAGGAAGTACTGGGTATATTGGACAAGGGGAGGGGTTTGTTGGGCGAAATCCTATGGAGGCAGGAAAAATGGATGAAAGGTGTATTGATCGGCAGTGGGATGTTGAAGACGGTAATAGAGTGGAGAATGTTAGTCAAACGAGGAAAGGGCAGGAACAGAATAGGGAGTGGAGTAGGTGAAATGGACCGAAAGGAAAACAAATGAGGAAGTACTGGGTATATTGGACAAGGGGATGGGTTTGTTGGGCGAAATCCTATGGAGGCAGGAAAAATGGATGAAAGGTGTATTGATCGGCAGTGGGATGTTGAAGACTGTAAAAGAGGGGAGAATGTTAGGCAAACGACGAAAGGGCAGGATAGGGATTTTGGACGGAATGAAGGGAGAAAGGAAGTATACGGAGATGAAGAGGGGGGTGTGCCATTCAAAAACTTATCTTAACCGGTAGATCACTTATAATAAGAATCCAGGAATGTTTAACTTGCTCTACTGTAAATTTAAGTTTTCAGACGTTACAAGGGGGAATATCTGAATAATGGCGATACAAATATTTGAAATTTGTAAATTTTACCTTCGCTTTTGCGTTTTTATTTCGAAAGACGGATCTCACGAGGTACGTTGTAATCAGGTAGGCGTACTTGTATGTAGCATTCACGAATATTTGTGCACTTTTGCACGTGTGCACTTTGCACTTCATGCATCTGACCCGCAATGGTGAATATACCGTATCTTACCGTAACGGTCGTAATCTGTGGTGTCAAATTTGATTTTCATCCACATGGTGCCTTGGAAATCACCTCTACGGCTTGTGGCAGTGATTGCGCACCAAGCATGTAAATCAAAGTTACGTGTTGCTTAAACTTTACGTACTGTTTGAAAATTTTGAGAAAATGAAACGTTAGAAATAATTTTGGCGGCAGATGGAAATTACTGAAATTTATAAGTGTATAACACTTATAAATTACGTTACTCACACGATGCGCTAGTGAGGAGAATGGTCGAGTGTTTTGGAGTTTTGCATACTGTTGATGTAATAATTTTACCAATGGCTTGTCCACTTGGAAAGCGAATATTCTTTCAATAATTAGCGAAATTTTGCACAACAGCAATCAAAAATACGCTTATATTCCCGAACTCGTGCGTACTCCTCTTGGCACCCAAACAGGGATCGTGATAACACTGAAAATTCCTGCCAATTTCGAGAATCGAACCCGGAACCATCGAGGTGTGAAACCAGTTCTTAAACCACCGCGCCATCCCGATCCCAACAGTGGTAATTAATTGGTGAAATTGACAGCAGAACCGATCGATGATAAGGATTCGTTTTTTCCTCTCATGTTTATCAACCTTGAGACTACAGAAGTAAGGAGTAACAATTTATGGCACATTGGTCAATAAATAATTACTCATCACTCCCCCTCTCTAGGGACGCACCCAAGTGTTTTTTTTTTTGCACGGTAGAGATGTACTTGTGGAAATGGCACGCTAACAATTTCCGTATTACCTTAAGAGTGAAGTGAAATATGCCCTCAAATGATGAAGGCGACCTGCAAGTTGAATGGGACAACCGGGTAGTTGCCCGCGAATTAAATGTGACGTTCCTGACCTAGACAAGAGGAATGGTAAGCTCTCTCTCTCTATTCCTCTCTGCCTTGCCTATCCGCGTCTCTTCCTGGCTAAGGTCGAGGGGAAACTGTGATGCATAGGTCATAGTCTATTACGGAGGGTAGCGCCTTCGTGAACGTGCCCGGAATGGAATATACACGGGAATCGAGGTAGACTTGGGTCGACGACTGACCACATCGCTTCTTTAGGAAGTGCGATGAAGTGACTGCTGCACGAATCGACGCATCAACCCTTGGTTCGTCTATAAATTTGTGAGTAAGGAAAAGCAATATAACATCCACTCCTTGGAACTAGTTTTGAAACCATCTGAGTTAACATGTTTCTTCCCACTAAATAAATTATTTATAATATACTCGAATTCGGAGAGATCCCAAGGAAGATAGAAAGATGGATTCATCTTATTTATATTGGGAATGGGATGTTGAAGAGTGTGATAGAGGGGAGAAAGGTAGGCAAACGAGGAAAGGGAAGGAATAGATAGAATAGGCGTGTTGGACGGAATGAAGAGGAAGTTATCGTAGTGTCGGTTGTGTGTTTTGGACGAGACTGAGAAATATTAGAAAGTTTAATTTGAGTTTATGTGCATAGAAAGGGTAACTTAAATGATAGACTTCCAAATAATCAATAACTCAATAACTATGTATGTAAACCATAAAAAACTATTACATGTACACTCATATATATTTATATGAGGGTCCTATGGAGGCCGGAAAAATGGATGAAAGGCGTATTGAGCGGCAATGGGATGTTGAAGACTGTAATAGAGGGGAGAATGTTAGGCGAACGAGGAAAGGGCAGGAACAGGATAGGGATGTTGGATGGGAGGAAGGAAGTACACAGAGATGAAGAGGGGACCTGATGTAGAGTAGGTTGCTCGATTGTGTTTTGTTTTGAGCTACCAAATGTTTATTTGATAGTTGTGTCCATCCAAAAACCTACCTTAACTGGTAGATTACCTTATAAAATATTGAAATTAGAAGAAACTGCAAAACTCTTTGCCAAAATTTCGGATTGTAAGAGAAGGCTTCAGTAGATTAACTGGCTAAAGTCGTCAGCCGGGCATCTAGGGATCTAGGTTCGCCTAGCAAAATGATTTGTGCACTCTGAAAATTTTGCATTGTAATATCATATAATAGATGGACGGATGTTAGTTCAAAACCCCCTGCCACACACACCCCCACGGTGGTTTTCAGGGTCATATGAAAATGTACTATAAAGGTATATTATATAATGTGTATGTATTATCCTTATTATTATCTGAATTTGCACAATAGCCGGCAACCCGTCGCGAGAATGTGTGGTGTGGGTCGTAAGGTCACCAACCAATAATTCACAAAAGTAATTAATGACATATAAATTGATAAATTCGCTTGTATGTATTTTGATATAAATTTTTTTCATTCCCATAAACACTCGGAACGCCTACATGCCTGTATACATAATGGAATAATTTGGGTGCTCGACTAAATTATCAAGTCCCAGTCTTTTAGTAATTATGAATTTTGTCTCCGTGTTCTATTTTGTTATGTTGACATTCATTGCACAATGGAAGAGGGATGAGTTTGTACTTGTACCTGAGTTTTACGGTGTCAACTTCTCATGTAATCCCGGTGGCCCAATCTACCAACATAATTAGTTATGCATTGACGCATAACTAATACTTAGCATTAATGAGAAGTGTGATTAAATTTTACACTTCAAGGCTTCGTTAACTCTGCGTGGAGTATTGAAATTATGATAACTCTCATCTACATCTACATAACACCCAGAAAGCCGCCGCAAGGACGTGTGGCGGGGGGTGTTAGGTCACCACCCGTATAAAGGAACAAAACCACATGTAAAACCAACACGTACATGCAAAACCAAACCCACAATGGCGTATACAATTATGCAAAAATTTCTTTCTACACGCATGTAAATACGAACATCTCTCCATGCGATTTTTATAAATATACTCACTGATTAACGGTAAATTTGTTCTATTATTGTATATGGTATTTTACCGTACAAGAATGGTTTTGTACGAACCAATGATAAATTTCTTTGTCTCACCCCACTAAGCCCGACATGCTATTCGACAATAAAGTAAAATCTTTTTCAATTACGTAGAGACGTGTTCTTCTTACTGGGGAAACGTATTTGTTGCTATAGAATGTATGATTCTATGAAAGCAGGACGAATATTCTCAAGATCAGTGTCGCAACGCAAAATCATCGCCGTCTTCGATTCCACCGTAGGCACGGAACATCCTCGAGGCACTTGCCCCTCTTCCCTCAAGTTTCCTTCCCAAAAGCCTGCCAGATGATCCTGACCAAGAGGGTTTTCCTTCGTCTCACATTTCATTGCCAAGGAAGTTGGTTGCTTTTTATATCTCTGTTTTTTTATGCCTTTCAAGTCCAAGGTTTTTTTTATCTGATCCCGACCCGCACCGTAAAGCATTCATCTTTTTTGAGCGTAAGAAAACATTCGCGCGCATCGTAATTACGCGCGAAGAGATAGCTGAAGCGTTGAGGAAACTCAGCGGCGAATCGGGTGAGCTATTGCTCTGCTGTCACCAGGACTCTGCAGGGGTCATCCTCAGACGGATTAACCCCGCCTCCCCAACTTTGGGTTTGGGGGGGGGGGGCAGAAGATTCGGGGGATCGGGATGGCGCGGGGGCTAAAGTACAGGCTTCTCACCGCGAAGGCCCGGGTTCAAATCGTGGAGGCAAAAAATATTTTTCAGTGGTATTCCGATCCCTACTTGAGGTGCTTTGTGGAGAGCACTTTGAGTGAGTACGACGTCCGTCGGATGGGACGTTAAACTGCGGACCCCGTGGCACCTTTCGAAAAGAGTAAGGCTGATGCCGATGCCGGGTTTCTCCCACCCATCCCTAATGGCGCAAATGACCTTAGCTGTCTGTCGCCTCCCCAACAAAACTAAAAAAAACCTCCATTCAGTTTTTCGCTCGTATTTTGTCTCTCTGTAAGGTGTATTTTCAGTGTAGACCTTACTCAGTTCAAGCAAAGTAAAGATAAAAGTCAAGAAGTTTATGAATATGTGATCGTAAACGGTTAATAAATCATCAATAAATTGTTCCAAGCTGTCACTGAAGTACACCTCTTCCGTCTCGCATCATAGGATTAGCTTGAGTCGTTAAAGTCTGGTGCGGCAACTCATTAGCACCACGTAATTTTCTTCGGCGAATATTTGCTTCCTTCGTTCTCGATTTCAGCGTGCTGTGCAAACTCGTGTGAGTAGTTTACTTAGAAATTCATTCGTTTCGGGATTTTCTTTTCTTGTTTTTCGGCAGTAAACCTGATAATATTCGGCGGCGGATAACCAAAATACTTTCCGATCAACTTCCCGTTGCAGATAAATCTTGATAACTGCAAGGAAATCGATTGAGTTTGTGAAGAAAATGATCGATAAGTTTGTAAAGATGCAATTCATGGCATAAAAGTACAAATTTTGTATTGTATGACGGATAAGGAACTTGGGTATGGTCAGGTTTTTCTCTTCATCTGGTTGTCTGGCTATCAAAGGCAGTTTTTGAAAAATCTTTGCCAAATATAATATGTATATTATCTGGACTTACTTCAGCCTACTAATATGTATATCTCTTCAATATATATATATATATAAAATATGCTGTATGTTTCGTAACCTACTGTCCATTCTCCTCTTGTCTTTGTCTATTTCTCCTTTGGTGGGTGTAACAGCTCCCTAACGCCATCTCCTGGGCAATGAATCGGAGCACTTTGGCGCTTTATAAGATCGCAGACTTCAGTGTACATTTTCTCAATAGCTCAAGTGGTTAGAGCATCCGCCCGGCAAGTGAAGAGATCCGGTGTTCAAGTCCCGGTCGAGGAAAATATTTTTGCATTTGTGATCTGCCCACATCCGCCTTCCCCACCTCTCTTGTGTTCGTCCTTTATGTGTGTTCCTTTCCCATTTCCTTATCTCTATTTCTATGTGAATGAATACATATATATATATATGCATATATAAACATATATATATATACATATATATAGACATTAATACGTATCTTCCTCATGGACTGCAACCTTGACGTAGTGGAAGGATTAGTACGCTCTGATGACTCTTAGAGCTGTGCTGGCCAGGAGCAATGGAAATTTCATCCATGACATACAGGTCGATCAAAGGATAGTAGCCATATGAGAGGCAGTCCGCACAGCGTACGTTCCTCAACGAAGCGGCTACAATCTTACTCCAATTGGTTAGCCATTTGGGTGATTGTTTTACGTAGGAACAACTATGGACGAAGTCAATGGAAATCCATCTCAATTATTCATTCCTAGAAATGATGATGGGCAAGGAAAACAAAAGGAAGAGGTAGTAGACTCGGTGGGGAGTTAAGAGGGTTGTAGAGGGTGTTCTGAGGAGGCAGACAAAGTGGTTGCGGGGCATTTCGATTGGCGATGGAATGTTGAAGAGTGTGATAGAAGGAAGTTAGACAAGCAAAGTAGGAGAAGGAAAAGGATAGGTATGTTGGACAGAATGGAGGGAGAAGGGAAGAATGAGGAATCAAATAACAGTTCACTATAGTGTGGTGTGCCAGATCGTTTTTTTCTTGGGATAGGTTAGAAAATGTATCATTAAATGGCCCTTGTTTATCCGAAACCTACCTTAAAGCGGTAGACTGCCTAAAACATATAATAAAAATGATAATATTTTCTCTAACACTCTATCGGCCACCAGTAACGTCCAAAATATCTTTCCCTAACTCTCCCTAACGCCCCGCTTATTTAACATTAGGAATTAGAATGGGTGCCCCTTGCATAACGAGGAGAGTAGGTGAGGCTCAATCAAGACTTTAAGTGAAATACAAAAAAAAAATCGAGTTTACTTTTGACACTCCGGGAAAAATTATGGTCCCACGATGTACTGCTATATTGGACCGCCGAGATAAGATAAGAGAGAGAGATGTACGCAGTCACTGAGAGATTCAAGTACTCCTCCTTCCCTTGCACGCTACGGAACCATAGCAAAACCAAACCCTAGCACTCCCCCTACATCACTCATTTTAAAAACAACAAGCTTTGAAGCTGCACTCAAACAGTCATGGTACTGCATGATTTAGATAGCCATGTGTTTGTTTACGAGTCCATGTACAAATATCCATTTATATATATATATATATATATATATATATATATATATATATATATATATATATATATATATACTATATATATATATATATATATACTATATATATATATATTCATTCACATAGAAATAGATATAAGGAAAGGGGAAAGGAACACACATAAAGGACGAACACAGGAGATGTGGGGAAGGTGGATTTGAGCAGATCACAAATGTAAAAATATATTCCTCGACCGGGACTTGAACACGTATCTCTCCACTTGCCGGGCGGATGCTCTAACCACCTGAGCGATCGAGAAAACCTAATTTACACTGAGATCTGCGATCTTATAAAGCGCCCAAGTGCTCCGATTATTTTGGCCAAAAGGTGGCGTTAGGGAGCTGTTTCAGCTACCAACGAGAAATAGACGACACACAAGAAGGGCAAAGGATAGTAGAAAAGCATTCATACGATATCATAAAGGATAGGAACAGGTTTCATGGCACGCTTAGCCAGAAGAAGAGACGAGCCACATTGGCCAAATACACATCCAAACACGAAATCCCGTCATACGGCGAACAAATATTCATTCACATAGAAATAGATAAAAGGAAATGGGAAGGGAACACACATAAAAGACGAACACAGGAAAGGTGGGGAAGGCGGATTTAAGCAGATCACAAATGTAAAAATATTTCCTTATCCGGGATTTGAACACCGGACCTTCCACTTGCCGGGCGGATGCTCTACCAATATATAATATGTATATATATATATATATATATATATATATATATATATATATATATATATATATATATATTTAAGTGCGTTATCTTGTATCGATACGTGGTACTCGATCACCACTTGCCACACATCCTAGCTGTGGGTTTCTTAATGGGTGTTTAATCATCCAATGCCAATCGAAATACTCTTCACCCATATTTTTTAGCCCCCTTTAGGATTTCTCCCAACAACCTTCTCCTCCATCACTATGACAAGCACTTCCTCGTTTGTTTTCCCTTCCTTCCATTTAACCTTCTCCATCCTTTCCACATACACAACTCTCGAAAGCCTTCCATCTATGCCTATCATCTACGTGGAGGAGTTTATTACAGCGGCGAAACACAAATCCGATGAATAAAAAGGAGAATCTTCTCCATTCCTTTTTTTTTAAATCTATTCACTCCTGAACTAGTTCAAGTTCATGGTTATTGATAACCGTATCAATCGGCGTTCTGTCCCTTTTGATAATCGGATTTGAAACGACTGTGGCGTAAGGTCCGTTAGGGGCGGGTGAGGTGAGGGGGTGGGCGGGGGGGGGGATTGGTTCCTCTGCGGTTAACCGCCTTTTCTCCCTCGGGCACAATTAAAGGGAGTCCCATGAAATTCTCACGCGGACGATAGTTTTCGCTTTGATGTTTCTTTTCAACCTCGTTTCCTACAGCCTCCTTTCTTCTTTATCAGACTTTTTTATTGCCCTCCAAACAGGTCCCTCATAACAGGACCCCTCCTTCTTTTTTTTACGGTAGGCATTTGCCGAAACATAATTTAACTCGTGATATCGTTAAACCTTCGGAAGTTGGGCGTTATTCATTGACCGGAATGTCCCTGTTATTGGGAAGCGTAGATTGTCTGCAAAATCTGGCGTCGGAATACGTAAAGGCAGAATTCAACTACCTCTATTAAAATAAGTGTGACCCCGCAAGTATATATTCATCTACGACCTTTGGTAGTGATTATGAGATTATGGGTAGATGACTGTTTAAAAACCTTTTTACAATCGTGATTTTCAAGTTCATTAGCCATGCATTTCAATTGTCTGAAACTATTGTACAAGATAAACGAAGAAAGCCTTTTAATAGCATGGTGAGGGAACGAATAGGGCTCGTTGTAGGAATTTTATTATTACGTATTCCACTGGTTAAGGTAGGTTTTGGATGGACTTATCTACCAAATAAATATTTTGTAACTCCAAACAGAACCCAATCCAGCAACCTTCTCTACATCAAGTCCCTCTTCATCTCTGTGACTTCCTTCCTCCCTTTATCTCAATTCACATCTCTATACTATTCCTGCCCTTTCCTCGTTTGCCTAACATTCTCCCCTCTATCACAGTCTTCAACATCCCACTGCCGATCAATACGCCCTTCATCCATTTGTCCTGCCTCATGATTTCTTCGAACAGACCCCTATCCTCGCCCACCGTACCTAGTACTTCCTCATTTGTTTTCCTCTCTGTTCACTTAACGTCCTCTATCCATCTCCAAATCTACATTTCAGAAGCCTACAATCTACGTCTATCCTCCTACTTCAGTGACCATGTTTCCGCGCTGTACATAGCTACGCTCCATATCAGAGTTTTTACGAGTCTTTTCTTAACCTCCCTACCTATCGTCCCCGTCATCAACTCCTTGAGAAAGCCTCCTTGCCTAGCGCAATTCTTCTCCTTACGTCCATACTAATTTGACGGTGTTACTTTATGTAGTATTCAAGTGTAAAATAATTGTCTGCCCATGAGGAATGACCTGCTACTAATTATTAGAAGGGCAATAACCAAGGGCTGTGTGAAATAATAACAGCATACTCGACTAATTAGATAAGAAAAGGGATAATTCGAGTACAATGCAACCATTTCAGAGAGTAAAAATCATTCGCCTTGACCGGGATTCGAACCCGGATCCCTCGATATCCGGCCGAGTGCTTTAACCAATTAAGCTACCGAGACGTCCTCTTACACTCTGAAATTTTGGGGCCCTAATGGAACAAGATGTTATGACGAAATACCGTACATACAATGTCACAGGCATTCGTAGTCGTGCGCGACGCGCCACAGTCCACGATGTTAATGAAGCCAAACACTTAGGCTGTTTATACCCTTAGACAAATTTCAAGAAACTGCGGGATACCATACCACGTTCGGATACAGTTATTACATTACCTTGTCGTTCGTGGGAAAAATTACATCTTAAATCTATCTGTTCTACACTTGAGCTCTCTAATCTTATCAACCTGATCCCTCCTACCCTAGTGTACGATGGGGGTAATAATATATTTTTCAGCATCACTGCTCAATAGATAAACCATATACACAGTAATCAACCCGAAGGTCGGTTTAGTAGGTGATGGTAGAGCTCACCCATGTACCAAGCCCAACGGCGTGAGAATATTCACACATCAGGGTAGGTGGGCCAGTTCCTTTCCCTGTGCCGGTTATGGTGTCCCAGGAAGATCTGGTACCCGAAAAATCAACTAGCTTGGGTGGAACTGTAGGTGCCCAAAGTGCCTTGCCCGGAAATCGAACCCAGGACCCTCCGGTCAGTAGTCCAACGCTCTACCCACTAGACCACCGCGACCCATAGCTCAATAGATGTCCTTCTAATTTATTTAAGAGATTTAATTTGTAAATATAACCATAGCTCTGTGAGTGATTCCCACCAGCCTTGCTCATGTAGCAACTTGGGTACGCTACTCGGTTAATTGTAACAATATTTTACAATCTAACTCCTCTATAAAATTTGTTGTCTCAGGCGTAATTTTATGGAATTTGCATGACATAATGAAATGAAATAATTTACTTTGTAATTCCACACAAATTTATTTAAAAAAATACGACCCAGGTTTCGACTTTTGAGATTTCAGATTTCGAGATTTCAGGTCATCTGATGATGACGTTCAAAGTCGAATTACAAGGTTAAGTATATCATTTCATTTTAACTCCTCCATGCTGCGAGCGATCCAACTTGACAATCAATGCATCTTCATGAGGATCACATATACGAAACCAGTAGCATATTCTAGATGAAGTCTAATCAGCGACAGATGACATTTCTCTTTACGCTTTCATTGTGTTTGATTTCTGAGAAGGCTTTGCTAGTCAGTGGTAGATCGTGGTCTGATAGTACGGTCTTTGCTCGTTTATTTGGTGTTAAGATTTGCTTCTTATTCCTGCAAGGCCATCTGTATTATACTCATTGTTATAAAAGTGGCATGTTGCTCATCTGGTCGAAAAATTCCAACAAATTCCATTTCCATGAATCATTGCCATCTCGTTTTAATTTCAGACAGATCGAATCATCGACATAAATTGGAAGATGATTGGACTTGATATGTTTTTTAACGACCCATCGAAAGTTCCATGGTACTATGGTAGGACAGACCGCGAGCATAAGAGAGCGTAATCAAATGAAGGAACGACAGGTTTTTAATTGCCATTTTTTCCTCAAAAGTAAAAAGTCAGAATAACTGCAAACGACCGCATTAGGAAGATAGGTTTTAAAATACTTAAAAATCATCATTTAACGCTCCACCGCGTTTCCATTGTTTTTATACCACATTACATTGTACTTTTTAATAGTAGGTCTTTTCTTATGTTTAGAGAAGTATGTTAATCGTATGCTAGATTATTATTAGGTAATCTACCGGTTAAGGTAGGTTTTTGGATGGACACAACTATCAAATAAACATTTTGTGACTCCCCACCTAGCAAACTAATCTATGTCAGGTCCCTCTTCATCTCGGTGTACTTCTTTCCTCCCTTCATCCCGTCCAACATCCCTATCCTGTTCCTACCCTTACCTCGCTTGCCCAACATTCTCCCCTCTATTACCCTCTTCAACATTCCACTACCGCTCAATACGCCTTTCATCCATTTTTCCTGCCTCCATAGGATTTATCTCAACAAACCCCTCTCCTCACCCACCATTTCTAGTACTTCCTCATTTGTTTTCCTTTCGGTCCATTTCACCGAAAGGAAAACAAATGAGGAAGTACTAGAGATGGTGGGTGAGGAGAGGGGTTTGTTGAGAGAAATCCTATGGAGGTATACATACATATTATGGTATACATAGTATGGTATACACATTAGGTATACATACATATTATACATATATATTATACATACATATTACACATTATATTACATAGTATTATGGTATACACATTAGGTATACATACATATTATGTATGCTAGATGCCGTAGTGTAATTAAGCTGTTGTAAAATGCATGATCATTATTTGATCGACTTAATGTTTTAATTGATAAATGGAATCCAAGCAATACTTTAATGATACACGACTGGTTTGGAATTACTCCCTGCCCTACACCCATAACGGTTACTTATTGATGTAGTACTGTACACGTATTCTCCATTAATGCCCCCGTATGTAAAGCAGTGTTAATTATGGTATTTGCTTTCCTGGATGGAACGATATAAACAGAAGCGGGATTGACGGTTGAACTAGGTTTTCGAGCAGAGCAGGAGAAAGGAGAGAATTAACAATGGAATTTTGAGAAAAATTCAGAAAAAATCTTGGAAACTGCTCGAGAATTGGCCACGAACGTTTTGCTCCTCTAGTTTCCCAAACATTGACTCCCTCACGTGTGTGAGTTGCCTAGGCTTTGTGTCTTTTCCTCAAGAATACCCCACTAGCTTGATTTCCCTTCGTATTTTCCTCAGAAGTTCGGTGAAGAGCTCCCATGTATTCACCGTTATCCTCTACGGATCGTTAAGATAGCATATGGTCGGTTGGAGGCGTGGATGGGTGCGGAAGCGGAGGAGGCTATATCTTCGACAGATGGTGTTTTGGTTGAAAAAAAATTCGTAAACCTTTTTTGGAAACATTTTATCTCTTTTGGCGTGCCTGGATTTTAATATATTTTTTCTTTCTATATGAAAGAAAACATGGAGAAATCTCATTTGAATATTATTTCAAGTCACTCAACTTTATATTATTGAATAGAGAGGGGAAAGGGTGTTCTTTTATAATTATTGGGTAATCTACCGGTTAAGGTAGGTTTTTCGATGGATACGAATATCACATAATTAACTTGCGACTCCAAACAAAACCCAATCCAGCAACCTACTCTACATCAGGTCCCTCTTCGTCTCTTCTTTCCTCACTTCATCCTGTCCAACATCCCTATTCTGTTCCTGCCCTTTCCTTATTTGCCCAACATTCTCCCCTCTATTACCTTCTTCAACATCCCAATGCCGCTCAATACGCCTTTCATCCATTTTTCCTGCCACCATAGGATTTCTCTCAAGAAACCCCTCTCCTCGCCCACCATCTCCAGTACTTCCTCATTTCTTTTCCTTTCGGTCCATTTCATCTTCTCCATTCTTTTACATACCCACATTTCGAAAGCCTCCAATCTACGTCCATCCTCCTGTTTCAGTGACCACATTTCCGCGCCGTACGCCTACGCTCCATATCAGAGTTTTTACCAGTCTTGTCTTAACATCCCTCCTCAACGTCCCCGTCATCAACTCCCTCCTCCTTGAGAAAGCCTCCTTGCCTAGCGCAATTCTTCTCCTTACGTCCCTACCACTTTGACCGTATTGGTCCAAAACACTTCCAAGGTATATTAACTGTTCTACCTGCTATATTTTCCCCTCCTATATTAATGTTTAGCCTAGCCTTTTCCTTTCTGGAAAATTGCATAACCTTTGTTTCATTAATATTGATTTTCATCCCATATCTATCGCACTGAACCTCCAATTAACTCAACAATGCTTGCAACCCCTTGGCTGACTGAGTAACTAATGCTTGGTCATCAGCAAACCTAACTGATTGTACGAACTCCCCTCCGATGGGAAAGGATGTGCGTGCGTGCAATTGGAATGAGATTTGATTATCTGAGGGGAGCCGGCGTAAAGGAGTCTTATCAATTTTCGCTGGTGATAGAGGAGGCACTCTGAACCGCATAGTTTGCGGTATCCTTATCTTTAATTTAATTTCCGAATGGAAAATGGAAATTTAGCTCTGCAAACGATTCATTACACTCTTCCCTCATTTTATGATCGATGGCATCGACAGTTATGGATTATTTCGTTAGCTTTGGTGGCACCACACTCGTGGATCAGCTCATCTAGATAAAAGGTGATTTGGTGGAAAAGATGATAGCTTTTACGTTTCTTTCGTTCGTGCGATTAGTTCGAAAATTAATGGAATGGAAATATAGGGTGAAATATTACCGCTCCATATTCAATTTCAATTGAAATCTTCTTTCTGCAAATTGACAAATGAGTGAACATTGCCGCATTGGATAGTACTAAATCATATTCGATTTATTTTTTCCTTCTAGCGATTTACAACTCTCTCCGATCCGAAAACATCGTAGTAGAAGGGCGTCATCGCATCGCGATTTTTTTTTTTTGAAAAATTGGATCGTTCTGCATTTTGCTGGCCCTATTCCGATTTCACGGACGGTAATGTTACACACGTATTCTGGGTCACTTTAGTGCTGGACACGTGTTCTCATCAGGATGAGACAATCTTCCGCTTTGGATTTGGTCCGCGTGTCCCGAAATGTTGGTGGAATAAGGGCGCCTACTACGTATGGACGTCCTTTACGCGCTTGGGGAGAAGCGGAGGTGTTTTGTTGGACACTTGGAAACCCGACTCGGAGAATACATTCCTTCTCTGAAGCGACCCCTTTGGCAGATGAAACATCTGTTGTCGGTTATTTGTGTGCACTCCTCTTCCCAATGTCGTGTGAATTATTATTTTCGTCCACACGAATGAAGTACTTTTTTATGATAGCGTCAGACGTGGCTTATTTAGACTTCGTAGCTCTCCATCTAATTACCATTTTTTCAAACCATGATATCTTTCACATTCCACGAGAGACTTCGATTTTCTTGGATGTCATTTAAGCAAACGTCCGCGTCTCCACGCGACGCATTAGGATGCTGAAGACGTAATGCTTTCTTGGAGGCCTACCGGAAGAGTCGAATGCGATGAGAAATACTTACTTGGGTGCGACTCTGTTTGTTTGAGAATTTTTCTCGTATTTTGAAAAGCGTTTCTTGAATTTTTCTATTCTACAGGGTCGCACCCAACACCGATAGGACTGATTTTTTTACAAGAATTTTATTGACGATATGCTTACATCGACTTAATAATCTTCAAATTATGCTCCTTGAGCTGCTACACACTTAGTATGACGTTGCTCCCATTCCCCGTACGCCCGCTGGAAATTTTCTTTGGGGATGCCGTTGATGACCCTCGTCGAGGCCTCTTGAACGGCCTTTATCGAGTCAAAACGTCGTCCCTTGAGCTGTCTTTTCATCAGGGGGAAGAAGAAGAAGTCCGGTGGTGCCAGATCGGGAGAATAGGGCGGGTGCGGCAACGTGGCAACACCGTATTTGGAGCTGGAGCCAGGAGCTGTCTGACGACGAGCGAATTTTCGGCACCATCTTGGCGCACACCTTGCGCATGGCCAAATCCTGTGAAATAATGCGTTGGACGTTGGATGCTGACAGACCCAACTGGTCTGCAATTTCTTTACTGGTTAAGCGTCGGTCTGTGTTCAGCAGTGTCCTCACTCTGTCCACATTCGTGTCGGTTCTTGCCGTCGACGGCCATCCGGAGCGATGGTCGTCTTCAACGAGCTCCCTACCCTCTTTAAACAACTTGTGCCACTCAAATACTGTGGAACGGCTTAAGGCAGTGTCCCCATAAGCCTGCTTGATCATATCGAGGGTCTCAGTTTCCGTCTTCCCGAGTTTCACACAAACCTTCACGGAATAACGTTGCTCTAAATTCAGATTCATTTTGTTTTTCGACGCGGACAAAAAACTAGCTTCACTAAAAACGGTGTCATCACTCAACGACAGCCCGCAGGCGACTGAGGTTGGTGTCGGTCTGTTGCTAAGAGCTTCCTCCACCTTACCCTGCCAGGCAGACTCCCCTCCACCGCTCCGTTCGCGCCAGAGAAAATCAGTTTTACCACTTTTGGGTGCGACCCTGTTTTTCTGATCACGACTGTTAATTTCAATAATCCTTCTTCAATTACAAGTCTCATCTCATAAATGCCACGTCTGTGGCATTTATGAGATGAGACTTTGCGTGATTGAAAACTTGGAGAATCAATGCTTAACGTGATTACTTGAACTCTATATCCATCCTACATCCAAAAAAATACCCCGCAAGGCGTCACACGAGTGTGTGGCGGAGGGCGTTAGGACACCAGCTTGTGATACATAATTAATTAAAAAATTTGCAATTTTCCACAAAATAGAATGAATTACGACCGGTTTCAATGTAGCTACATCATCACCAGTTACATTGAAACCGGTCGTATTAAATTTTAATTCTGTGGAAAATTGCAAATTTTTAATTGATCATGATATTCCACCATATCACGCCTGAAACGTCTCTTTTTATTTGATGCATAGATATTAACTTTTGTATTTATGCACGTTTGCACATACATAAAACACAAGTGTACCTACACAAACACAGGTCCATCTACGTCATGCAATAGCTACGTTAATTCGAGTGAAGTTTTCGAAATTTTTCTTGTTGAATTTGGAAATGAGAAATGGTTGCGTTCAATTTTATTGCGATTGCGTATCGCGCGAGGGAAGAACGATTTCTTGAAACTGTCGGCGGTGGTGTCCATCTCTCTTGTTTTTATCCTGATGGTCGAATTTGCCAATGCAATTTGAGGTCATAGATATTCCCTTTTGTGAGAGATAAATGCCAAAATTAGCCAAAAATGTCCTTTCCATAGTCTTTTTAAGTCTTTCCTGGTCTCCTTGTGAATCAAGGGGCTCCCAAACTAATTCCTTCAACGTATTACTCACGACTACTATCTTCTTGTAGTGATTTTTTGGCAAAAATAGTGGAATTTCCGTGAAAGATTTGCGAGTACTTTATGAACGCTGTCCTCCATGCAGTCAAAATACTTTCCGGGTGTTCCAATTGTATCCGGACTAAAGTTTAGTAAATCCTCTCTGTAACATTTTCCCAAAACCTGATGCATAGTGATGCAAATTTAGCGGATGACTCCGTTAAAAGTTACTGTCCCATCATTTCTTGGAGTTTTTAAAAGGTAAAACATACTTGGTGTTTTAAGTTGGCTTTAACCTGGTGAACTGTGACGCATCGCGCAAGACTACGAATGCCTGTGACATTGTATGTCCGGTATTTCGTCACATTATCTTGTTCCTTTGAAAGCTCCAAAATTTCGGAATGTAAGAGAACGCCTCGATAGCTCAACTGGCTAAAGCACTCGGGCGAACATCGAGGGATCCGGGTCAAGGCGAATGATTTTTACACCCTGAAATTGTTGCATTGTAATGTATGTTATCGAATGACCCCGTCAATAGTTCATATCGCGGCATCACTTGCAGTTACTTGGAATATTTCTAATGAATCCTAGCATGCAGACCCGCATATTCTTATGCTTTATAAGACCTATGTTCAGTTTGATGAAGGTACGAGTTGTGTTCAATAAATGACGGGAATATGAGTTATTTGAAAAGAATTTTATCTATTCGTCTGTATCAATATTATATCCCTTTCAATTATTTGTAGTCCTTATTAGATATTATACCACTTGTGCCAGCGCCTTTTCTAATCCTGGAAACACTTCTGCAACTCGATATTTGGTATAACTCTTAACTCTCACAGCGATACGTTTTTAATCTCACATGTGCTTGTAAAACGATGGCCCATAAAGGTTTTCTTTATTTTTGGGAACAGATAAAAAGTCACACGGGGCCATGTCTGGATAATATGGAAGCTGGATAATCATTACAGTGCCGTTTTTGGCCTAAAAATTCACAAAAAAACAGTCAAGTGATGCGAAAAATCATTATCGTGACGCAATAGCCATGAATTGTTTCGCCACAAGTACGATAGCTTTTTTTCGTATTGCTTCATTTTAACGGCGTTGACCTTGCAAGTAGTGGTAATCTTTATTGATCATTTGGCCTTGTGGCAAGGACTCGCGGTGCAGTTTGCACTATGTAAAATTACAAAATTCCCGTTACATGTTGAATACACCTCGTATTAACATCCCAAGTGTTTGGCTAGCCCTGAATTCCTTAATTCGAAACCCTTCTCTTGTACACTTCATGTCTTCCTCCTATTTTATTATTTTTTCTATCACGAGGCACTCTTTATTCACCCTTCTTTATCATTCTCATGCTTTTCTTCTCTTTCATAACTACGAGTAATTAGCATATTTTCCTCCGATGCGTGATGTGCTCTTTTATTTGAATGGCTTTCGAACTACAGCCAACGTCGTGTGTTGAACAGAGTCGCTGGAACGGTTGACGGTTTGGCTTCGAGCCCCTTTGGCTGGCAATCTTCTCGCCAATGGATTGCTTGCATGCATATCAATGCTTGTTATTAGATCCTTGGATAATATCGCCCAGATGTGCCTCTTAAATCATGTCCAGATACGCTTTGGCATGCTCAAGAGGTACTGCCTCCTACTCCACGTCTGTTAAGTCTCACAGCTCCTCGATCGACTTGCGTGCATATGATAAAAGAGTTTTTTTTTGCTATTTCGGTAAAGATCTCACAAGAAGGACGTGAGAGATCTTTCATTTTAATCTTTTAAGGCAATCCCAGGCACACGTAAACTGGATTAGTTTCAGTATTATATGCTTAGCGTCTAGTGGAAGGTTTGGGTGGAAAATTCATAGACATTGATGGCGAACGAGGAAGAATAACGTTATAATTTCAGTTCGGTTTAAAGGGGCGTGGTAGTCCAGTGGATAGATCACTGGTGTACTCATCAGAGGATCCAGGCTCAATTTCTGGGGATACCCCTGGATACCCTCAGCTGTGTTACATTTCGGGTTTCAGATCTTCTCAGGAAACCTTAGGCTGCACAAGGAAAGGATCGGCTCCTTCCCTACCCTAATGTGTGAATGTCACACGCCGTTGGACTTAGTACTAGGTGAGTTCTGTTCTCACCTATTACACCAATTTTTGGGGTGGATAACTCTTTATGTGTTTATGAATACGAGGGCAGATATGTGGTTATGAATACGTGGGCAGATTAATAAACTGGTCATGTTGTTTATCCTCGGAATTTGTTTAAAAAAAATTTAATATTATATTAAGTTATTTATCTATTATGTTATGAGCATGTGGTTTAAATTTCTCTGATTTTACTACTCAGCAGCCGTCGCAATTTTAAACATGTCCAATACCCCGCCAACGTGTGAATTTTAGCTCACTTTTAAGGACTTGGTACTGAACGAGCTCTACCTCACCAATCAAAAAAACCTTCGAGTTTGGTACTGCGATTCTATTTACTCTCAAATAATTCTCAAGCTCTCATCAAAAGGCTTATTCCACCATGGTTTCGCGGCTCGCGTCCTCACATTCCTCTACCGAACATCTTCTTTCGGCGAATAGTGGTCCCATTGCATTTAGGGAGAATGTAGTAAGTTAAATCTAAAATATTGCCCACTAAAGTTCCCGTCTCCTGACCAAATTATTATTATTATTAGTTGAGCTCATCTCTCACCTATCGAATTGATGTATTCGAAAAAAACCTAATTGATTTCTCTCGTATCCCTTTTCCTTCTGATTTAAATTGCAGTCTCGGTATGGTGGCTCGGAATACATGGCCATTAAGACTTATATTTACAATTTTTTACTAATCATTTAGCCATAACCTACCGTTCAAGGTTGGTTGTTGATTGACTCAGGGCCTAAGCCACAACCGCACTTCTTAAGCCCCACCTAACAGGTCTCTAAAAATTACTAAAACCGCAAATTACCATGAGCTATACTCCCAGCTAGATACTATTTCGAACCAACTTCATTTGTTCATTATACTATTGTAACTGTTAAAATATTGTTTGTATGTTATGTGAACGGCATTACAAGTTGTATTTCTAAAGTGAATGATGTGTTAACGGGATGCGATTTTGAACGGTATATGAAATTGAAGAGTACGTGATTATGGACGGAGTGTGGCGAAGGACGGTGCGTAGTATGCTCTCGAATGGTGTAAACCTAGCCCACGGGTGATGGTAAATGTAATAATGTAGTTGGTAATTCTGTAAGTGTCATTGTATACAAGAGCTTTGTCTATCTGTTCTTCTTGTGATGCATGTATGTCCATGTAATTTAAGATATTATTATTAGGAATTGTAAGATTATGTATTATATAGATGGCATGAGTGACAGCTGACCAGACTTGACCGTTGCCACCAGGACAATTGCCTAATTGCAACGAATATCATCAAATAAATAAATAAAGAATAGATAAATAAATTCCGCTCAACATGCCTTATATTTTCCGTCCTCCCATTATTCTCCTCTCAACACATGTGTGTTGCAGTCTCCCAAAATGACATTGGCAAATATAAAGTGCCGGATGAAGATAACTCCCGTGGCCGTACTCTCTTAATGGACATAAACTAGCGTGGAAGAAGTGGAATTCGTTAATTTCACCGGTATCTCCTCAACTTCATCACTTACCGCCTCCGGAAAGAGCACTCCTCTTTGGGTAATCTTAAAAGTGCATTTTATTTTTACAGTCTAGGAAACCTACTAATGCCAATTCCATCGCCAATCAGAATCTCTCGCATCCAACTTTCCTGCCTCCTTAGAAATCCAACAACAACTGTTTCTCCCAGGTGTCTTCTCTCCTATTGTGCTCTGCAATTCTCCATTTATTTTTTATCTTTTGCATATTTGATAGTAATTGCGCTAGGCAAGGAGGCTTCCTCAAGGAGGAAGGAGTTGATGACAGGGACTTTGTGTAGGGATGTTAAGAAAAGACTCTTCAAAACTTTAATATGGAGCGTAGAAACGTAGTACGGGGCGGAAACGTGGTCATTGATGCAGGAGAATAGACGTAGACTGGAGGCTTTTGAAATGTGGGTGTGGAGAAGAATGGAGAAGGTGAAATGGACCGAAAGGAAAACAAATGAGGAAGTACTGCAGATGGTGGGTGAGGAGAGGGGTTTGTTGGAAGAAATCCTATGGAGGCAGGAAAAATGAATGAAATGCATATTGAGCGGCAGTGGGATGTTAAAGACTGTAATAGAGGGCAGAATGTTAGGCAAACGAGGAAAGGGCAGGAACAGGATAGGGATATTGGGCGAAATGAAGGGATGAAGGGAGTACACAGAGATGAAGAGGGACCTGATGTAGAGTAGGTTGCTGGATTGGGTTTTGTTTGGAGTTACAAAATGTTTATTTGATAGTTGTGTCCATCCAAAAACCTACCTTAACCGGTAGATTACCTAATAATATTTTCAGAACAAAGGAATGTCGCTGGAGTAGGGAGGAATTTCGGGTGAGTGCGGTAGCCGCCACGTCGAAACAGCGATGGTTTTCTTTAAAAATTCACGCGTTAGAACTCACAAGTGCGAGCATGTGAGTAGTCACGGTGCTGAATTCTCGAGTCGTATTTCTAATTTTCTGCAATGTTTTTACAAATTGTCTCACGCCAATTAGATAAAACATGATAATACTGTTACTCGTTTATTCTTCCGAAGTGGTATAATTATTTTAAGGTAGATTTTTGAACAGTTCCTTTGAGAATGTTGCCTTCTACGTATCACGAAAACTTCCTTTGGTTTTCCCAACACATTGTATTTCCTTCTTCACTTTTTCGTTACTTCTACCCGCCTTTAAGCTATCTGAAAAGAGCCTACGTTTGTCCTTAATCTACTATGTTTACTGAAGAATTTTCTCCATTATCAAGGCCCGCAGCAACCCTCTGCATTTCAATATCTCGTACACCCACTTTATCTGTCTTTTTCGAATGGATTTCCCGAGACAACTTCCTCTCTTTCGACCACCATATTCAAAACGTCGAGGTTCGTGTTTCTCTCTACTCATCGTGTTGTCGCTGTTCTTCCTCATTACCAATTTTCATCTTCTTCTCGTTATCTTCTTGCCATAACACATATTTGGCAGTGTACTACTTTAAGGAAGGCTTTTTGACGGGCCCAGGACTGGGTACTGCTACATTTCTTATCGTCGCCCATCAAAAAATACAACCTGACATCATGGATACTACAACAAACCCTTCATCTCTTCTGCATATTTCATTCCTCACTTCATTCCGTTCAACACCCCTACCATATTCCTACCCCTCCTCCTATATCACAGTCTTCAACATTCCATTGCCAATCAAAATGCTCTGCATCCATGTTTCTCCCGACGCTCCTCTTTCCTTCCCCACCATGGTTACCAATGTCTCATTTGTTTTCCTTTCCGTCCATTTCACCTTTTCCATTTTTCTCCACCCCCAAATTTCTAATGTCTCCAATCTGTGCCTTTCAAATTTGTCTCGGTGACCAAGTTTCCGAGCCGTACAAAATCGCATACTCCATATCAGCCTTTTAACGAGCCCTTTCTTATCATCCTTCATAAGTCCCTGTCATCAATCCCCTCCTCCTAGCGAAAGCGTCTTCGTAGAACACAATTCTTCTCTTCATGCCCTTGCTACTATGATGACCATATTGGTACAAAGCACTTTCAAAATACATGAACTGTTCCAACTGATCTATTTTTTGCCCCTCTATTTTAATCTTTAAGTTAATACTTCCTCCTTCTTGTAAACAGCGTAACTTTTGATAAATAAAACAGTTTCTGGCGTCACTTGGTGGAAAATCTTCATATGGACGTTTTTTTTATAAATCAAACCACTTTGCTTTTCCACGTAAACTTGTTAACTTTCACGACCCAGCTTTCGTTATAGCATAACATCATCAGGTAAAAATACAAGTCAAGCACAGTTTATATACATATTTCATAGGAAATTCCATTTCATATACATAGGAAAGAAAGGATTGGTTGAGGTAGGAAGAGTGGGGGGGGAGCTAAAAGTCTATGGTTTGAGGCGGAGAAGGAGGATTGGTAATATTGACAAATTAGCAATAATTGGATTGGTTTTTATCTAATCTAATTATCCTGTATACACTGTGCTTGACTTGTATTTTTACCTGATGATGTTATGATATAACGAAACCTGAGTCGTGAGAGTAAAAAGTTTATGTGGAAAAGCTAAGTGGTTTTATTTAAAAAATAAACGTCAACTTTATGTTAAGACTTCCTCCTTCTTGTAAACATCTTAAATTTTGTTTTTTTTTACATTTTTTCACGTCAAATGCATATCAAATTGATTACATTATGAGTTCGACAATGAATATAACCCCTTGGCTGGCTGACTGGCTATGTAAAACTTGATCATCAGCAAACCTAACTGATTTTTTATGAATTTCACACAGAATTCCTTCTTTCCAATTTGCATTGATTATTTGTTTTTAAAATACGTTCGAGTCTATCTCTATTGCACCACTTCCAAAAAATGTTCGAATTCTCCACCCTACGCACCCCCTCCGCCTGTCCGTTCCGGCCTGTTCGGAATGTTCAAACTGATAAAACCCCGTTTCCTTCTTTTTTTTTTAAGCCCTCTTCAGCGTCCACGCGAGCCACTCCGAGCCTTTGCCGTTCGCGTAATGGCATTTGCTGTTCTCGGCTCCCCGTGTGGCTTCCGGGCGTTAGCGCTGCGGCATTTTTGGAAAGAAATGTGAGCGTATTTTTTTTTTTGCGAACCCTCCCGTCCCCTTCCTCCAGACCCCGCCGCCTCTTTGGAATTGGATGACGCCGTTTGAGGTCGCGCTTCGTGTGTCATTTTTTTCATTTTCGGCAAGGAATCCCAACAGTGGCAAAGTTCTGCGTCGTACACATATTCCAAGTATCCGTAGCTTGCTTGACGAAGCTCTAATGCTTACATTATCGTTCTTGAAAGAGAAATACTACTTCGTTCCGGAGAGACATACCTACGCACTCTCAAGACTTAAAGACATTTCAGATCCATTTCCCGAAAGAGAGGTTGAAATTTACATTTCGGCAGTAAAATGTAAGATTTTCAAAATTTAAAAATTATTCGCCCCGACTGGGATTCGAACCCGGATCCCTCGGATTTCCCATCCGATTGCTTTAACCGATCAAGCTACCAAGGAGTCCTTATACACTCTGATACAATTTTAGAATAATTTTTTACTCTTTGAAATTGTTGCATTTAGATGTAAATTAGCGGATGGCTCCGTTTAAGTTACTGTTACCGTATCTCCTGTAGTTTTTTTTAAAGATTTTTAAGTTTCCTCAACAAAAAAATTAACTTTACCCTGGAAACAAATCTGGAAAAATGATATTCCTTATTCACAGGTTATGTGCTCCATAATATTTTGCTTAACTTCGACAACAATATTTAGGTTATTCTAAAGTCTATTGCAACTTAAAGAAATTGAACCCTGGGGTGAAAGGTTAAGAGCGTGTACGTACAAGTTCTTCCAGTAGTGGGAAATAATATATAAGGCATCCTTAAATTTGAATTTCAATAGTTGATTCAAATAATCCGTACAGTAGTACTTGTTTGGTCGATCTTACGGTCTAATAGTTAGAACATTAGCCTATTTTCTGGAGGATACCGGGTTCAAATCCCGGCTCACGCGATCCGGGACGATTTAAGTTGAGATTTTTTTTTGGATGCTATAAACTTCGCGGGAAACTCAAGGAAATTTTCCTAGATCCTAGATTTAAGAAGATATGAAATATCGTTCGAGATACGAGGATAGGTCAATAAATAAGTCGCAAAAGTCAGTAAGAAACTCAGATGGAGCTGTTACGAACATTTGATTGGGGTCGCTAGGAACATCCACCGTAGAGTCCTGACTTAGACCCTGGTGATTTGCATCTGTTCAAAACCCCTAAAAAATCATTTCGGTTGACTGAAGTTTTGAAAATGATGATTCCAGAGTCCGAGTAGTTACCCGTTTTCTTTTCGACAGTAAACAAAAGACTTCTTTGCTATTTTTTTATTATTAGGTAATCTACCGGTTAAGGTAGGTTTTTTTGGATGGACACATCTATCAAATAAACATTTTGCAACTCCAAACAAAACACAATCGAGCAACCTACTCTACATCAGATCCCTCTTCATCTCCGTGTACTTCTTTCCTCCCTTCATCCCGTCCAACATCCCTATCCTGTTCCTGCCCTTTCCTCTCTTGCCTAACATTCTCCCCTCTATTACCTTCTTCAACATTTCTTTGTTATTAAGGACCCTTAAAGAAATGGAATAGGGCTCTAAAATGTAAAGGGTGAATATGTAGTGAAGTGAATAAATTTCAGGAAGTTACTTTGGTTATTATTGCCTCTATCCGATTTTACGAGTTAAATATCGACGTCGTCATCTGCAGCTCTACAGCCCGGTGTGGGCCTTGGCTTCCTCTATGATATGCCTCCATTCATTTCTCGTTCTTGCCTTTTCCTCCCATCTTGTAATTCCCATTGCCTTCAAATCATACCCCGCATCCTGTAGCCAACTCTTCCTTGGTCGACCTCTTCTTCTGACTCCTTCCATCTTGCTATTAAGTATCAGTTTGGCCATTCTGTCATTCTCCATCCTTTCTACATGGCCCAACCACGCCAGCCGCAGTGACTTGGCAAATATAACTATGTCCTTCCCTTATATATTGACTTACTTTCGTATTTTTTTCCAAGTAGTAAGGATCGAACGGTCAAGATTTGGCATAACTATATGCTTCATCTACATCTACATAAATACCCTTCGAGCCACCAAATAAGGTGTGTGGCAGGAGGTGTTGCAGCAGGAGGAAAGGGTAAGGGATGGGGGGGTTGGGTTTTATTCAAATAGGTGGGGGAAGGTGTGGGGAACCTGTAAGAAAAAAAAAAAATATATATATATATATATATCCACGCGCAGTCCGTAACCTGTACGTTAATACTTATTGTAATGAACTGACTCTTGGGGGATTTCGGCTACAAGCATTCTGGTCTCTTATCGTTCTAGGAAAAAATAACATTTTAAACCTGTCAGTCTTGCAGTCTATCTCTCTAATCGTGATTCGTGATCCCTCCGACCGTAATACGTTGGGGTTCGTATTATATTCTTTATTTCATCGGAAAAGGGCCAATCTTTAAATGTTTTTAATAAGTTTAATCTATATTGTAAACGCCGCTGTGTAAGAAAATCCCAGCCTATATACTTATAATCATTTAAAAAATTCTGTAGGCTTTCGCGAACTCGAAGGGAATTGAGAAAATATTTTCAGTTTCTAGACAAAAGAATGTTTAAACCTGTGGTTGGGTAATGTTTAGTTTCTAACCAGTATGGATCGAACGGCCGTGAATTCGAGTAAATAAATTCACTGTGATGGTGGGTGAGGAGAGTGGTTTGTTGAGAGAAATCCTATGGAGGCAGGAAAAATGGATGAAAGGCATATTGAGCAGTAGTGGGATGTTAAAGAAGGTAATAGAGGGGAGAATGTTAGGCAAAGAGGAAAGGGAGGAACAGGATATGGATTTTGGACGGGATGAAGGGAGGAAAGAGGTACACAGAGATGAAGAGATACCTGATGTAGTTTAGGTTGCTGGATTGGGTTTTGTTTGGAGTTACAAAATGTTTATTTGATAGTTGTGTCCATCCAAAAACCTGCCTTAACCGGTGGATTACCGAATAATGACATGCACTGTGGTTTCCTAAAAAAATTAGGACAGTTATTGACGTGACGAGATTTTGGAGAATTTTGCAGTTCCTATCATAGAAAGTTATTTATTGCTTACGCTTTAAGATTATTAGTTCCGAAGCAGTTTGTATGGAACGGTCGAGGATTGACGCGAAGATGCATCATTGTTCCCAAAGGTAGGCATCCTTACGTGTGAGGCCAGAATTGGAGAAAGATTTGTTATCACCAGAGAATTTTTCCAATGCCAATCTCACCTCGCATTGAGAGGCGTAGGATGTCTACCAGCAAGCCATTGAATATGCCAAGATGTCGGAAGTATTTATTTTTTCTCCGGCATAAAGCCCCTTATGGAAGACTGCCTGCAGACATTTTGAAGTGGAAGGACATCGTTGTGTTGGTTACACTTGAAGGATATAATTTTTACGTACGTTTCTTTACGTTCGACATTTTTGTCTCGGGAGACTCTCGGTGAATGAGGGAAACTCATGGCAACTTTTTTATAACCATATTTTCCCGTAAAGTTTTCAGACGCGTTGGCGGTGCAAGGGGCTGGTGATGTTTGAACGAACCGTAAGTTTTCCAAGTGGCCGTACCTGTTCCCCTATCCCACTCCCTTCCTCCTCTCCTTCCCCCACCCCGCGTCCTATCCGCGAGACCGCATTGCTGCGTCACGGGAGGGAAGAGACCACCGTTAAAATTTCCACGTAAAGAGCGAGAAGGGCAGGAGACTGACTGCTCGAGGCTGGTGTTTGACCCAACGCACGCGTTTCCCACTTTCGTCGACCAAGTGACGAATTCCTCTCGATCGCTTGGAATGTCGACGTGCGAGTTTTTAGAACATTTTGAGGACAGCTGGAACTGGACGAAAATAAGTCGTTTCGACCTTAAAAATGCTAACGACACTTGTGCGAGCCATCGGAAGACGTTGGAAATTAGATTTAAGAAATCAAGGTGTACGAAGGGAACCCCAAAAGTAAGAAAGAAAAGTAGGAATTGAAAAAGCATTTATTTTCTATTAAATATACATAATTTTAATGATTGATCAATTATCTATTTTTCAATACGATCGCCATTTCGATCGATGCATTTTTGTAGGCGCTGTGACAGTTTTTGTATGCCCATGTCGTACCAACTCGCCGCCATGTCCTTGAGGAAACACGTTGAACTTCATTTTTCACCTCTTCGTCGGAGCTGAAATCGCCTTCCGGCCAAATGTTCTTTAAACTTGTTGGAACTTGAAGTGGAATGCCCAGGTTTCATCACCCGTGACGATCGAGTCCAAAAATTTATCCTTTTCATCTGCATAGCGGCGAAGAAATTCACGTGAAGAATCAACTCGTTGCCGTTTGTGGTCTTCAGTCAGCATTCGCGACATCTATCTTCCGATATTGCAACTTTTCCCTTAAAATCCTGTGGATGGTACTTCGAGAGACATCAGGAACCACAATGCAGAGTTTATCCAGCGTGATCCGGCGATCATTACGCCTGGTTTCCTCAATCTTCGCGACAGTCTCCCGCTCCTTTGTTCGTCGTGAATTTCAGTACGACAGGATGTAAACTCTTTACACCACTTGCGAACGTTTTTTAAATCCATGCACGATTGTCCATACACTACCATCAATTGGCGATGAATTTTTCAAGCGGTTCAACCGTTTTTGCATTCGAAAACCGAATAACTGCGCAGACTTCACATTTGGCGAAAACATGCGACGGGAGCTCCCGGTCTGTTTGTCACAGCGTTTACAAAAATGAAAATCGACCGAAATGGCGATTATGTAGGAAAATACTATATATAATTGATCAATCTTTAAAATGATGCATATATCATAGAAAATCAAGGTTTTTTTTCTATTTCTACAAAAATTGGAGACCTTACTTTTGGGGTTACCCTTGTAGTATTGCGAAGAAATCAACTTGCTCCGGCTCGTAGATGACATTGCAGCAGTAAAAGTAACGCGAGAGGACCTTCAAGCAAGTCTTGAATGCTATGAACCAAGGGGCTTTGGGAACATAATATGAGCATCAAAAAGAAGAAAACTTTGGTCCATTTATGATTGAATCTGAAGGCAGATATCGCAATTAGAGGGGCTAAACTAGAGCTGATGGAATCTTTCATCTACCTGTGAAGCAGTATGACTTGGAATTGAAGAAATTCGATGGAAATCAAGCGAAGAATAATTCAAGTTAAGAAGACGCTCAAGAAGAAGAGGCTAGCTACTTCTATGAAGTGAGACAACAATCAGATTTTGGGGCTTATTAATCGAATTAATCGTTTTCCTCAGTCCTTTAACGATAATGGTGGTCATTGACGTCATAGCACCAATAACTGTCGATGTTTATTTTCAACAATCGGACATTTCACGTAACAACTTTTCTGTTGTCGACGCATGATAATTTTGAGTCAATTTTTTTGACAGTTCATCATTTGTCTGGTCTGGTAGGCTCAATATTCCTAAAGTTAAAAACGACTTAACAAATTCAAAACTCTTCATATTTTCTTTTTTTAATAAATATACTTCTAACTATTAATTTAACTTTTGGAAAGTGTAAGGTGGCTAGGGCAGCAGAAGAACTGTTAAAGATTGTTCCCCAAGTCCACGGACGGCGAGAGAAGTTAATGCGGATCTCGCGTAAGGCATTAAGAAAGGCCCCTAAGATGGCATTTACGTCTTAAAAGAGTACGAAGGAGCAGCAAAAATGCAGAAGTCGTCATCTCTCGGGGAAGAAAGAAAATTGCAAGTGCCCTTGGGGATTGTTACTTGTCGTCTTATAAAAACCTCTCGGCTGGATCAGCTGGAAGATTTATTTTCATTCCTTTATCCGTCGCGGCATCTTTGCCTTGAGATGTGCCCGGGAAAATCTCCCAATGAAGAAGTCATTTGTTAAAAATCGCCTTTCGTTTTGAAACGCCCCCCTTCTGGGGTGATGGTTGGTCATTAAGGGGGGAGGGGCGAGCCGACGGCAAAGGTCATTTATGCGACATCAGGTATTAGTTGGGTTATTTGTGGGCAAGCGGGTGGGTTTGAGGTAGAGTAGCAAGGATTACAAGAAATACGAAATGTGGGTGCAGGATGACCCCACAATGAAAGGTGCCTAAGGGTCACAAAGTTGAGCGTCCCATTCTAAGGGCGGAGTACTGCATTTTGGGGTACTCTCCAGGATTTACGCAAATAATTGCCTGGAATTGTAAGTAGAAAACCGCTGCCCATCAGAAATAGGTTTCTAAGTGGCCCTGAAAACTGTTGGCGTATAGGGGATCACATACTTGAGTGTCCCATTCGACAATCGAATTACTGAATTAAACTGCTCTCCGCACGATCTAGCAATTGGTATAGTTATTGTAAACTGCAGATCAGAATGTTCTTTCTGTTTTCACATTTTTAGTACTCTGAAAACCATCTATAGGGTGTTTGGCAGGGGATTTTAGATATGCCCAGAAAATTATTGCACATAATCCTGTATTCCCAAAATAATTAAGCAGTTAGCAGTGAATATTCCTAGCAACACGCCACTAGTTCAAGCGGGAAGTTTAAGAGATGGCTAAAGCTCCCTAGAGTCGAACCCAGAGGCGATATCACTGGAACTGCCATGTGATTTTAGCCTTCAGAGCTCTTATCAGAGTCATAATAGAGTTTTTCGCAATTCTTTTTCTATGGCACACAGTGGAGTAATGTGGTTTTCCAGAAAGAAAAAGGCTAAGCGAGCTATATTAAAATAGGAGGGTAAAAAATAGAGCAGGTAGAACAGTTTGCGTATCTCGGAAGAGTTTTGGACCAATACGGTGAAAGTGGTAGGGACGTAAGGAGAAGAATTGCGCTAGGCAAGGAGGCTTTCTCAAGAAGGAGGAAGTTGATGACGGGGACGCTAAGGATTTTAAGAAGAAACTTTTATATGGAGCGTAGTAGCTATGTACGGCGCGTACTTGTGGTCACTGAAACAGGAGAATAGACGTAGATTGGAGGCTTTGGAAATGTGAGTGGGGAGAGGAATGGAGAAGGTGAAATGGGCCGAAAGGAAAACAAATGAGGAAGTACTGCAGATGGTGGGTGAGGAGAGGGGTTTGTTGAGAGAAATCCTATGGAGGCAGGAAAAATGGATGAAAGGCGTATTGATCGGCAGTAGTGGGATGTTGAAGAAGGTAATAGAGGGGAGAATGTTGGGCAAGCGAGGAAAGGGAAGGAACAGGATAGGGATGTTGGACGGGATGAAGGGAGAAAGGAAGTACACAGAGATGAAGAGGGACCTGATGTAGATTAGGGTGCTAGATTGGGTTTTCTTTGGAGTTACAAAATGTTTATTTGATAGTTGTTTCCATCCAAAAACCTACCTTAACCGGTAGATTACCTTATAAAATAGTGGAGTCATAGGCAAATAGAACAAATTGTAAAGAGTGACGGAAGCATGGAAGGTTCCGTCGGAATGCGCGAAAGAAACATCTGCTCGCCGCAAAAAAAAACATTCGCTAAAAAAAGGAGTCTGGAATGTTGGATACCAACTCATCACGAAATGCCTTTCGGGCGTGATTTCCTTCGACTTTGAGCGCGGCAGAGGAGAAGGTCAAAGAGATGGATGGAATAGCGGCGATGAAGAGGACATGCTAAGATAATTGATTCAAATCAACCATATAGAAAATGTCTATTATTAATATTATTATAATAATTAGTCTACTGGCCGAGGTAGTCTTTTTTTTTAAAGACCAAAATGCAAAACTTCAATCTAACCCGACCAAAAAAAAACATTTATAAAAAAACCTGTATTGAATTAAATAATCGTTATATTCCGCAAGCTTCCTAGACCTATGTTTCAAAAAGCAGGAAAAAAATCGAGTATTCCTCTCTTGTGGGCATTTCATGATTTTTGAAGTGCGGATGAAATCGGGAACACAATTCAGCAAATTTTTGTAACTTCCCGTGGATTATTTACGATGCGTGAAATTGAATTTCATTTTTTTTTTAACTATTCAGCAACGCTGTATAACTTTGACTTTTTCATACGATGGATTAAATTCGTTTCAACACGTATATAGCCATTTTATTTGGTATGCACCTTTAGGGTTAGAGTAGTACGTTTCTTGAGAAGTTGGAATGCCATTCTGAACCATGGCGAAAGTGTACGATTGAGATGAAAAATGTTGAGAAGTAGTGTTCCAGATGGACTGAAGAGAGTTCCTAAATATTTATTTATTAGCAGTAATCTGGCGAGGTAGAGAAGGATTTTGATGAGCCCTGCAACTAAAAGCAACTCTACTTCAAATCCCTAACTGCCTTAACTGGTCGAAAATGCTGAAGAAGGTGAAATGGAGCGAAAGGAAAACAAATGAGGAAGCACTAGATATGGTGGGCGAGGAGAGGGGTTTGTTGGTAGAAATCCTATGGAGGCAGGACAAAGGGATGAAAGGCGTATTGAGCGGAAGTGGGATATTGAAGTCTGTAATAGAGGGGAGAATGTTGGGCTAGCGAGGAAAGGGCAGTAACAGGATAGGGATGTTGATGTTGATATATGCACATACATGTATCTGATGACGACGGCTGTGCCGTCGAAACGTCAATATCTACTGTAAGTGTCCTTCATTTATGTTTCTGTGTGTGGAATATTTGTTATCCGAGTGTTTGTGTTTGTGCGTCGCCGGAGAGCGTCAATTTCATGGATTTATATATAAAAAAATATATGCGTGTGTGTGTGTAGGTCCAGGGGGTAGAGCGTTGGACTACTGACCGAAGGGTCCCGGGTTCGATTCCTGGGCAAGGCACTTTGTCCACCTGTAGCTCCACCCAAGCTCGTTGATTTTTCGGGTACCAGATCTTTCTGGGAAACCATAACCGGCACAGGGAAAGGAACTGGCCCCCCTACCCTGATGTGTGAATATTCACCGCCGTCGAGCTTAGTACATGGGTGAGCTCTACCATCACGTACTAATTATATTATTCATCCTCGGGGTATCGTGGCCCCGAAGCGTCTGTGATTTTCATGAAAATCTGTTAATGTTTCTTAAAGTCAGAGTTCAAATGAACTAATTGAATTGGCCTTTTGGGTAACGTGCTCTTGATTAGCATATTGTTATGTAGACAAATAGGTAGGTTGGTATGTTGTGTGTGTTTGTTTGCACTAGTGGAATCAGGTTAAGAACTTCGAAATGATCTGCAATTGTAACGCTGTCGAGTATAAAGTTCATTTCGCCATGCATGTTTGTGCTAAAGGGTAACACAGTGGGGTGTCATAAATGATTGGGATATTAATATTAAGTATTTAATTTACACGTGCTGTCAATAGAACGTAAACCAATAAATGACCAGTTTGTTCGCGACTGTTGTAAACCTTATGTGAACTTGTCGTTTTTGGCCGAGTTTTAAAATTTGCTGGTGTTTCTGCGCGGGGGAATGGTCTTAATCCTTAATCTGACCATTCCGAAAATTATATCTCCCATTTATTCAAATCTTGATATGGGGAGGAAAATAGTATTCGTGGGCCGGTGAACGACTGGATTGAAGATGTGGATCCAATCGATTATAATCGATGATTACAGCGTGTAGTTTCTATTCCATTTAATCGATGCTAATCCCTAAGGTCTGATAGCGTCGTGAAATAACGCGGCGAGGGAAGTGATTCACCTACTTTGATGGATATATCTCATCGCCATTGAGGAACAATCGGCTATTTGATAGTGGCTCACGGGGGTGTTTATCGCGGGAAATTGATATCTTACGCGCGGAAAATGGATTTCGAGCCAACTTAATCGATAAAGGAGCGCCTTTCAATGAAAATTTCAAAAGAATATCTCACGGAATACTTTATCGTCTTATCGCTTTATATATATTGGGCCAATGCTTTTGATCAAGCTCCTATCGCGTGGTTCAAAGGATTAGAGCGGCACATGGAAGAGATGGTGTCGACGGTTCTATATATCTGTTAGTCATTCCAGATTAGAATCCAGTTAGATTTTCCTCGATAAGAGCTCGGGATTGGGGGAATCCGGAATTTATTGGCACACACAAACCCATGCCATTCAGCCGCTTATTTAGAATTGTTCTCATCTCCTGATGAAATTTGATATTGATTGGCATCCGTCAAAGTAAGATCACGTTTTTCTTTCCCAATATAAAACAAATTAATCCTTCCAATCCATTGCAACAATTTCACAGGGTAGAAATCTTTCGTTTGACCGGGATTCGATCCCAGATCCCTCGATATCCGGCCGAGTGCTTTAGCCAGTTAAGCTATCGCGGCGTCCTCTCAAATTCTGAAATTTTTGGGCTTTTATAGGAACAAGATGTTGTGACGATCCGGGTTCGTATCCCGGACAAGGCGAATGATTTTTACTCTCTGAAATTGTTGCAATTAAATGCATGTTAGCGGATGACTCCGTTAAAAGTTACTGTGGCGTCATCTCCCGCAGTTTCTTGAAACTAATCCTTCCAAGGTTTTTCAAAACAGCTCTCCAATCAAGTACCATACTATATTCCTTCGATAACTGCAAATTCTGCAAGCCGACCAAGTATGTGAGAAGAGAAATATTGGTCAACCGAAAAGGTCGCCATTTGAAGATATACGGACGGAGTCAATCGGAATTTTCACATGACAATGATGAAGAACAAACTTGGTTACGTTAATGTAACATGCATAGGGTCACAAGATGCATTTTGGAGACTTCCTGAGATGTGGATATTCGAGAGAAATGATATGAAATTCGAATGAAGAGAAACGAATGAACAAGGTAAGGCACAGATAAGTCGAGGAAAGTGGAATTCGTTGAAAATGTGGGAAAAAAATTCATGGCAAGTTCATTCATCGATGGCAAGGAGAAGGCTTCTTGTTGGATATAGTCATTTGGTGCTCAAAATTTGAGATGATATGATTAAAAACGCTATGAGTTGTCAAAGCAATATTGTCAGACAGCCGGGGGATTAAAGTTGTAATTGCCTGCTCTACAGGAATAATTCAAAAGGTAAATGATGAAAAAAAGAGACGTTTCAGGCGTGATATGGTGGAATATCATGATTAATTAAAATTGGCAATTTTCCACAAAATAAAATTTTTATTAATACGACCGGTTTCGATGTAACTACATCATGTAACTACCCTTTTCGGTTCTTACCCTAGCTTACCTACCTACCCTTACCTCCGATTTCGATGTAACTACCCTTTCTCCACCCCCGCACCTCGTCACTCACGCGTCCTTCCACCTCCCCTCCCTCTATCCTCCATTTTCCACTACACACCAACCCCCCACTTACTAGCTTTTCAGCATATATACTGGACACTGAGTTATGACTGTCACCCGAAGATGTTGCAGTTACATCGAAACCGGTCGTATTAAAAAATTTTATTTTGTGGAAAATTGCCAATTTTTATTAATAAGTAAATGATGAAGATTAACCGCAATATAAAACATAAGTAACGGCATTTTTGAGGGAGAGGAAAGTTAAGTTGAAAACTTAAATTGGAGGAGGGAATGAACCAGAGTTGGCGGAAACTTTCCATATACTTAAACGTTAAAGAAGGCGAGTTTCTGCTTGAAAAATTCAAAGAGTGAACAATTTCATAGCATATTAATTTTATGAAAATGGACAGGACATACGGTATTGAGAAAGGAATTTGTTAAAGAGGTACTCTGGAAGATAAGATTAAATCTAGAATTGATGAGAGGATAAGAATGAAAATTATTTACGAGGAATGTGGATACGTGGGGGCATGAAGATAATAGAGGATGATAGGGTTGGGATAAGAGGCGAGTGGAATATTCATTTGCGATAACCTAATGTCCCTACCAACTTTGATTGCACAGGAATCTAATGCACGACCTTAATCCTCCAGGCAACTTCGCTGGCGTGAAGAAATTCTTCGAAGCAACTCTTCAAATCTAATCTCAAAATATATCTCCATTAGGAAACCTTTATGATTGATCCATCGACATGTGCCACAATGTTTCTACGCGTACGAAATTTTTGTCATTTTACTCGTTCATCCAGGTAAGATATTCCGAAAGAAAGAGAACGCGATTAGTCTTCCTTTTTTGACGAGAGAAGGAAGTATCACGACTGAGGATGACTTCTTTCTTTTTGTGATGTCCTTCCATCGTTCGCCTCCACTCCCTTCCTGGGGGATATACGTATCTGCAGAATGGGTCGCACGGATTGCCCCACATCAGATTCATCCTCATGTCTCCATGTTGTCGCCGTGATTACCAACCTTCCCTGTCTACGTTCACCCGTTCATCCATGACTTTTGCGTTACAATATACCAGGTAGAGGTCCATGTTGAGAAGACGACCTAATTTGGTATGTTTTCCACGTTTGCATGTTAATCCCGGGAAAAACATCGTGAATAAGGTGGAAGAAGAGCGAGATAGCTTGCGTGGATAAAATACACTGAGTTTTTGTTAATGTTGATCAAATAGGGCCACTTTAAATCAGACCGACGTGGAATTAATTCCTTCGAACGATTCGCTATGCTACGTGAACGGCGTTTCGTAATTCTTCACGACCCGTCTTCTTTCTTCGCTAATGGTCTCGAGCGAAGAAAATCGGATGCGTAAGAATCGATAATTTCCAAACGGAACGTTATTTTTCCTAAATCCATGCGATCATGCGGGACTTAAAATTTATTATCATGCGCATAAGATTACCTTTGATGTTTCCGACTGGTTGGTAATTAATCGATCCACGATTGGAGATGCGTCGCAAAAAATGTCTTCGTCATCATCTCACGTCGTCTTTATCAAAGCTCCTCAATTCTAAGATTGATCTGACGTAAGTCTCCTCTCAAATTTTTTATCGTCTAACTTCTTCATGTCTACGTATTTCTTTTTTTTTACATCCATCACGATTTTTTCACGTATGTTATTCCCAGAGCTCTCTGTGATTATTCTAAATCAACTTTTCTTCTACGGGATTGTCTTTTCCAGATTTTCTTGTCTTTGAAATTTACGCACACAACATTATTCCTTCCTCCCATTTGAGATATTCTTCATGTCCCCTTCTCCTCCTTCTATATGTTAATACTTTGCATATTTTTATTATTCCGATCCGTTCATGTGGTATTATTATTTCAATTTTATTTTCATAATGATATAATCGGGCGAAGGAGTAGCGGATAAATAATATTTTTTGCATGGAATATTTATAAGTTAAAGAATTTTCAATCCTTCAAGAGTGATTTCCTATCCCCCCGCCTTCCTCACCTGTCCTGTGTTCGTCCTTTATGTGTTTTCCTATCCCCTTTCCTTATATCTATTTCCATGTGAATCAATATGTGTTCGCCGTATGGCGGGATTTCATGTTTGCATGTATATATATAAAAAAAACAGAAATCAACCCGAAGGTCAGTTTAATAGGTAATGGTAGAGCTCACCCATGTACCAAGCCCGACGGCGTGTGAAAATTCATACATCAGGGTAGGGGGGCCAGTTCCTTTCCCTGTGCCGGTTAGAGTTTCCCAGGAAGATCTGGTACCCGAAATATCAACTAGCTTGGGTGGAGCTGCAGGTGCCCAAAGTGCCTTGCCCGGGAATCGAACACGGGACCCTCCGGTCAGTAGTCCAACGCTCTACCCACTAGACCACCGCGACCCACATCACCAGATATATATATATATATATATATATATATATATATATATATATATATATATATATATATATATAGACGCCCAAGTGCTCCGAATCATTTGCCAAAGGAAGGCTTTAGGGAGCTGTTCCACCCACCAAAGGAGAAATAGACAATACACACAAGAAGAGGGGACAGTTGGTTAGAAAGCATATAGTATCATATAGAATAGGAAGAGTACGTTTCGTGGCACGCATAGCCAGAAGAAGAGATGAGCCACATTGGCCAGATACACATTCAAATACGAAGTCCCGCCATACGGCGTACAAATATTCATTCAAACATAGAAATAGGTATAAGGAAAGGGGATAGGAAAACACATAAAAGACGAACACAGGACATGTGGGGAAGGCGGTTTTTGAGCAGATCACGAAAGTAAAAATGTTTCCTTAACCGGGATTTGAACACCGGATCTTCCACTTGCCGGCGGATTATATATATATATATATGTATATATATATATATATATATATATATATATATATATATATATAGAATAAAACAGATAACACGTAAAAGGACACTCACACTGTAGATGATTTAAGCTTTCGGCCTACTCCGAGGCCTTCTTCAGGTCAGACCTGAAGAAGGCCTCGGAGTAGGCCGAAAGCTTAAATCATCTACAGTGTGAGTGTCCTTTTACGTGTTATCTGTTTTATTCTGTGTTCTATTGTGCCGTCCAAAAGCTATCTAGTGATTCTGATGACGACGGCGGTGCCGTCGAAACGTAAATATCTACTGTAAGTGTCCTTCTTTTATGTTTCTGTGTGTGGAATATTTATTATCTTAGTGTTTATTTATATATATATATATCGTATGTATATATGTATATATACGTATATGTATATTTATACGTATATATATATATATGTATATATATAGTATATATATTCAAACGAAAGTGCAAAATGACGAAAGCCAAAATATAGAAAAACCACATGGAAAAGGATGCTTACACATATTCCGAAATTTTCGGCTGGCAAATTGGCAAGTCCATCTTCCTCTCCAAAAATAAGGATCTGAGTACCACAGTTGCTTGCCAGTTGTGCGAAAAGAATGAACTGAGCTCCTCAGTTTCTTCTTTACGCAGAGTTATACTTAATAATATGTTTGTGATGTGTAGGCGATAGGAAGAGCAGAGGAAATTAGAAGGCAGAGAAGCGATTGAGGTATGGTTTTCCAGAAGAATGATGAAATTTAAATGGATGAGAAATGAAAGGAATGGAGAGATATTGCAGTCGGTGGGAGATGAGATTATAGAGGACACTATAAGGAGAAGGGAGAAGGTAATTCGGTGTATCTTGAGGCACGAAAGTGTGCCGAAGAGGAGAATAGTTGAAGGGAACATGGGGTAGAGTTAAAATTACGGAGGAAAGACGTGGATGAACTACGAGAATTAGGTAATGGAAAATGTTGTTTTTTAACATCTCATTTGCCCTATTTTGCTTTTCCCTGTTCGTGTCCTGCAATTGTGGTGACCAATCTTCTAACCTCCCCCGCGAAACGATTGCTGCCTGTGACCAATCTTGTCTCGTTGTGAAGATGAGAGACATTCTGAGGACATCACAGCGTGCAGTTCGATCTTATCTGCTAATAAAGGAACCCGCCGTTTCTCGTATTTGATTCCCGAGACGAAAGCAGCTATCCTCTTTTTACTTTTTTTGCCTTTCTCCCCCGCGCTAATGTAATTCGGTGCGCTCAATTATACACGAGACCTTTTAAATGCTCGTGCTTTCACCACTTAACCGGTTTGCGTTCAGGGTTGACGCATAGTCGTCCTGGTACGAACTTGAGGTCTCCTATTCCTTTGACTACTCCTGATTTATTACCCATCCAATTTTCAAGGGAACGTTTAAGGAGCATTCAGCAGCGCGGATTAAAGTTAGACGCAAGGGAAGGAAAGCCACTTTGAGTCCGTATCTCAGACGTGTGGAATGTTTGCGAGGGAGTTGTAATACCAATGCGGTCGTAGTATGTACACATTTCTTTATTCTCCCGTTCAAATAAATGTCCTTAACGTGTTCTGCTTTCGAAAATTCATTCTACGTTAACTAATGTTCAGTTGAGTCGTGTGGCATTTTCTTGGAAAGAGTCGATTTTCATTTTTTTAAATCTTTTAAGAGACCTGTGTAATGCTATATGTTAACGGCAGCTATTTAGCGCTGCCCTTATTTCTGGTGATAAAAGAGAAAACTCAATGGAGAAAGTAATGTCTTGGGAAAATCAGATTTTTTTTTCTAGTTACACTGCATGGACAATGCAGTCTCTGGAAAGTGTCTGGAGTGAGTTTTCTGAGTCAAGATCGCACACTTTCTTGAGTTTCTTAACGTTTTACAAAACCAATGGCGAACGCATCTTCATCGTGAATTAATGTTTTTGGCTATCTACCATTTAAGGTTGGTTGTCGACGGACTGTCAGACTGAACAAGGCTACACTTCTTAGGCTCGCCTAACAACTCAAACTGACACCACACACTACAATATATTCCTCCTCTCTATAACAGTCTTCAAAATTCCATTGCCAATCAAAGTCCTCTTCATCCGTTGTATTTCTTCCTACAACCTTCTCTCTCCTCCCCATATGGTGCTTAGTACTTCTTAATTTGTTTTATTTTCTGTCTGTTTCACCATTTCCATCCTTCTCCACAACCACATCACAAAAACCTCCAATTTCAACCTATCAACTTGCGTCAAATTTCCGAACCCTACACGACCGCGCCCCGGACCATAGTTTCCACTAATATTTTCCTAAAGTCCCTCTCATGAATTCCTTTCTCTTATTGAAAGCTTCTTTGCCTATCAAAGGGACTCGTCTTACATCCATACTACTTTGACCAATTTGGTCCAAAGCACAGAAATTAACTCTTTCCCCTGCTCTATTTTTGTCTTCCCATATTATCATGTAAATTATCATTCTCCTTCGTCGAAAATCTCATAATAAGTATTTGATTTGATGTTTTAGTACCTTGCAAGCCACCGCTAAAGTGTGTGGCAGGAGGTGAATACATGCCAGACTAATTTTGACCCGAATATGACTACTAGCGGTCGGACAATGTTGTTCTGAACCCTTATTGTTCGTGGAAAAAATGGCATCTTAAATATTTCCGCGAGTACACCATCAAATGCTATCATTTAGTCAAATTTGCCATTTTATTTATATGATTAGCCTATGCAAATTCCATTTCAAGTCACACGGGTGGAGAGTTAATGGTATGACCGAGGCTTCATATTTTGAGTTAAGAGCCCAGAAGGGAGCAGTTTCCTTCCTTCGACGACTTCCAAAGGAATGTAATTAAAAAATAATTTACTTCAGGATTTACTGCGTGGATCAGTAATCTACGAATCGGAGATATACTATAAATAATTTTAAAGGAAATCACAGTATTAAATGTATAAGATTCTCACGGAACTTATTTTTTGAATGGTAAGTTATCTTTCGTACAAAAATATCAGTTTAATAATATTATTCGTCAATAATATTTTATTTTTAACTGACTTCCATTCCTGCTTGCAATTCATTCCATAGCTCCTCAACCATTGCTCCTTCATATATGCTGAAAAGTACAATTTATAATGGACAGTGGACATCCCCATTAGTAGCCTTAATCCTCTTCCTAATACTGCCCATTCCGACTCTCCATCCCCCACTCGCGATTGAGATGTCTGAGACATGTACAGGTTGCGTATAGGTCTCCCGTAACTACAATCTACTCCTTTTTTCTGCAATAGATTCATTAATTCTGCCCAATTAACTCTATCTAACCAAATATGTGTGACACACAAAATACATCCTGATTGTATTCTAGGTTTCTCTTTAATTGTTACCTCGTTACCGTTATGATATCACGCTTACCTCTCCCCTTTCCTGAACCGAAACTGATCACTTCTGTAAGTAATTATTTCCTCTCCTGCGCTCATTTTCGGGAGTGAATTTTTCCTTGATGGGTTGACGGGGTTCATAAGGTGCCAAGCATTCGGTCTTCACGTGTTAAGTGAGCGTTAGGTCGTTCCGAAGATCCGCGGAGAATACCGTGGAGGTTTCGCGGGAACTGGTGAACGCACCTGTTTTTCTCGTTAAGCCCGAGGACGTTGGGGGGCTTTTGAACCATACGAAAAAAATGGAACTCTTCCCGGCAGAGCCAAGGAAAGTGTCTTTTTGCGAAGGAAATGAGTTTTCCCTTGCATAACGTAGCGGAGGCTGTTTCTTTGTTGAGGAGAGCCGGAGCCTTCGTTGTGATTCCCCTATTCAAGCCGTCTCCTCCTCGTTTTATGATGGACATGTCCCTTGTTTTTCTCATGCATTCCTCATGTCACCATTTCCTCGGTTTACGCTCTCCCGTTATTCACATCAGTGTTTAAGTGTCCCTCATTTCGAAGTCGCTTGTATGCATGTTTTATTTCTTGTTCCCACATGGTGGTAATTTTCAAAGACCTTTGAACTTTGAGTGTGGTTAGTTTTCTGAATCCCCATGAAAGATCCATCATAATAGAAATAATTATAGGATCGTACGATTTTCAGGGAATGGAAATCACGTCTTAAAATTTGAAAGTATCTAATAGTGTTCATTCCGATTGGATTGGAAGGACTTGTGCAAGATTCGCATTCAATTGGGATGTTCCTATTTTTTGTGTCGTTGATAACTGTTTCACTTGACAATTCATGATGTTCGCCAAGTACATTGTTAAAAAAAACCAGGTAAAAAAAACCATAAACACAGTAATCAACCCGTCGGCGTATGAATATTCACACATCAGGGTAGGGGGGGCAGTTCCCTGTGCCGGTTATGGTTCCCCAGGAACATCTGGTACCCGAAAAATCAACTTGCTTGGGTGGAGCTGCTGGTGCTCCAAGTGCCTTGCCCGGGAATCGAACCCGGGATCCTTCGGTCAGGAGTCCAACGCTCTACCCTCTAGACCACCGCGACCCGGTACGTTTAAGGTAGGCATCCCTATTTAGAATTAACTGGACAAATTTATTGAAAGACTAAAATTGGATTGAAGTGAAAAGCTTCCCCGAAACGAACATTTTTATTCATTTAGTTATAATGATTTGTTGTTTGACAACGAGGAATTTCATACGCATGCGACTTTATTTCGTAAATAATGCTATCGACCAAGCGCATTGAAGAGTTTATAAGTAAGTGTCAACATTTATACTTTGGCGTGTAAAATTTCCCAATGTATCAATTTTAGATCATCATCTTTAAAATATGACACATCTCCTTTGTGCCTTTTAAGTTTTTTGTCATTTTCTCGAAGACTATGTTTCATACTTTGTCATTCCATTTTTATCTGAAGAGACAAAAAAAATTGCATTTATTTTTCATTCATTGAACTTTATAGATCCGCGCCTGATTCCTGGCCATCATGGTTATGTGTATATATAAATATATATAAATAAATAAATATATATATATTCACTTTCTTGGAAAACCCACGAACGTGCACAATAATGTAAATTCACTAAATAGTCAGGAACTAAATAATTAGGAACAGAGTTCTGTTCCTAATTCCTCTTGAGAAAGGTGGTTGCACCAACGAAAATTCGAGAAGCAGTGAGTCCCTCTTTTATATGTTTTAGTTTCTGTGTTTGCTGTGACTATTTAGTGAATTTACATTATACATATATTATAAAAAAAACCATAAACACAGTAACGAAGGTCGGTTTAGTAGGTGATGGTAGAGCTCATCCATGTACCAAGCCCGACGGCGTGTGAATATTCACACATCAGGGTAGGGGGGCCAGTCCCTTTCCCTGTGCCGGTTATGGTTTCCCAGGCAGATCTGGTACCCGAAAAATCAACTAGCTTGGGTGGAGCTGCATTTGCCCAAAGTGCCTTGCCCGGGAATCGAACCCGGGACCCTCCGGTCAGTAGTCCAACGCTCTACCAACTAGACCACCGCGACCCGCATATATATATATATATATATATATATACATATATATATATATATATATTCAGTCACATAAAAAATTATATAAGGAAAGGGGATAGAAACACAAATAAAGGACAGAGCTTCCCCCCGGCAATTGGAAAAATCCGGTGTTCAAGCCCCGGTCGAGGAAATATTTTTACATTAGGTGTCTGCTTGGTTCCGCCTTCCCCACCTCTCCTGTGTTCGTCCTTTTTGTGTGTTCTTATCTCCTTTCCTTATATGCATTTCCATGTGAATGAATATGTGTTCGCCGTATAGCGGGATTTCGTGTGTGAATTTATAAGTGTGTATATATATGTGTATATATATATATATATATATATTTATTTATTTATTTATTTATATATACATATATTTGCAACATACTCGAACGATTTATTTCTGGCAGGTAATCTTTTACAATCAATTTGCTTTCATTTTTATGCCGCGTAGGTGTTAAGTTATGCTCCACCTGTTGTTGATCGTCCGAATTATTAAGCACGTTATTGTCACAGTAAATCCTCCTCATCACGTGTCGGGACAGTGACAAGACCCTCTCTTTTTCACGACGATTTATTCCTTCTTTATGTTAAACGACACTAACATCAATGTTGAGAGTAACCCACACTTATTTGTCGACGACGCAGTAGTTTATTGATATACCCGTTTTCTTGAGGATGAAGTAACTTAAGACGACGACTTTACTGCAATGATACTTTGAGGCGACACTTTGTGGTTAGAATTAAACTTAAAAAGTGTATAGCGAAGAGTCTTTTGAATAGGAGTAGTTCCTTCCCGTGCCCCTTCTCCATCATAAATACCGATATACAATGTGTATTATTATTAGGTAATTTACCGGTTAAAGGAGATTTTTGAATGGACACAACTATCAAATAAATATTTTGTAGCTCCAAACAAAACCCAATCCAGCAACCTAATCTACATCAGGTCTCTCTTCATCTCCGTGTACTTCTTTCCTCCCTTCATCCCGTCCAACACCCCTATCCTGTTCCTGCCCTTTCCTCGTGTGCCTAACAGTCTCCCCTCTATTACCTTCTTCAACATCCCACTGCCACTCAATCAACTGCCTTTCATCCATTTGCCCTGACTCCATAGGATTTCTATCAACAAACCCCTGTCCTCACCCAACATCTCTAGTACTTCCTCATTTGTTTTCCTTTCGGTCCATTTCACCTTCCCCATTCTTCTCCAAACCAACATTTTAAAAGCCTCCAATCTACACCTATCCTCCTGCTTCAGCGACCACGTTTCCGCGCCGTACATAGCTACGCTCCATATCAGAGTTTTTACGAGTCTTGTCTTAACATCCCTGCTCAACGTCCCCGTCATCAACTCCCTCCTCCTTGAGAAAGCCTCCTTGCCGAGCGCAATTCTTCTCCTTACGTCTCTACTGCTTTGACCGTATTGGTCCAAAACACTTCCGAGATATGTAAACTGCTCTACCTGCTCTATTTTTTCCCCGCCTATTTTAATGTTTAGCTTATCCTTTTTCTATCTGGAAAATCGCATAACCTTTGTTTTATTAATATTGATTCTCATCCCATATCCATCTTACTGAGCCTCCAATTCACTCAGCAATGCTATACAATGTGTAGATTCAGTGAAATATTTGGGAGTTACTTTTATTCACGATGTCCTGAGCGAAACCTACCGTCTCTTGAAATATATGGACGAGATGACATAAAATTGGAATTTATTGGGAGATTATTGTTGGAATGTGACGAGAATGTTAAAGAGCAATTCAATCATTCTCTCGTTAGGCCTCAGTTAGCTGCTAGTATATGGGATCCTCATGAAGTTGGATTGATTGCCAAATTAGTTCGCGTGCAGCATAATGTTGTTGTGGCGAACTGAATAACGTGTCAGAATTATCAGAGGAGCTTGGTTGGGAATCAGTCATTGAAGCGAAGTTTAAATTACAGATTTTATCTCTTGCATAAATTCGAAGGAGGTCTCTTTAGCAGTGATATTGAAAATGTATTATTACGTACCCCCATCGTACTACGGTAGGAAAGATCATGCTAATAAAATTAGAGAGATTAAATGCAGACTTCATAGACTTTAGTAGTCATTTTTCTCACGATCGATAAGGGAACAGAAGAGCTGTAGCCAATTTCGCTGGGGAGAATGTACTTTTTTATTATCACTATTTCATTATGTTGTTTTTATTTCATATAACCATTGTTCATTGTCCTTCTAGTTACTATCAGCTTGTCCCTCACAGGAGCGGGCAAGTACTTCATGGTTAGATACCGGAGTGCATGTTTATGATGTTATAATCTACATTACTTGAATTAACAAAATAAAATGAACACTCCTATAGCCGTAGTATTAATTTTACTCGTTAGTTTACGAGGTCATACAGCTCCTATTTCCTAGAATTTACATTACTTGAGTTATTTTACATATTTATTGTAAGAATTAAGATAAACATTCTAGTTTTGGAGTTGCAACCCTGAAGTTGAATCAACCGCAGTCATTGCATCCTCTTGGTGGCTTTTAGGCTACCATGCAGGCGTATAACATTCCAATATTGTAATTATGGAATAATTTATCATGAATAAAACATGGAAAATTTATGATTAGATTGAGGAGCTCAATGAGTTCATTCAATTGAACACTAACCATTATTAAAATTCATAATTTTTATCTCGTGTCCATCATGTTAGTGCTGACTCGGGGGTGCATCGTTTGAGGATAAAAAGTTAATGAAATATGCAGGTAGACGGGCTGCACTAATGCTATTTCACGTTCAATCTGATGCAATTATAGAATGACTTTCAATCATTCATGCCTAGACACACACTTAATCCATCCCATCAATGTGGCGACCGGGTGAGAACCTTAACGGTTTCGTTAAAAATATATTGCCGCCATGATTTGTGTTAGAACATAACGGAACCTCGAGTTGTTGCTGCTTCGCCTCTTTTGGTGGTTCAAGCCGCTGAGGTTTGCCGCGAATGACTCGGGAAACAAAAAACCAACGCATTCGCCTTTCGTCATGAATTCAACTTTCAACCTTGTCATATTCGAGCTTCATCTGTCGGTGATTTCACAACTGACATCTGAAAATGCCCTTTGGCGTTGCATCACAGATTCATTAATCACTTTTTTCCTGCTGATCGGTGCACGTGTTGGATTTAATGAAAGTATTTGATCGATTCAGCGTGCCTAATTTGTGTATAGGGGGACATGTGGATATCATGCGTTCTCTGTATCTTTCTCTCTTGTTTTGATTGTTACTATTTTCCTGATCCGTAAGCGTGATGGTCAGCGTTTCACATTATTTATGACTGTGGTTTATCCTACTATTGTGATGCGTCGTCAGGTTTATTCCCTCCCTGTCAGCGTTAAACTCGAATGATTAGTGCGTATCTAATAAATTGAAGTTGTGCCTTTAATACTCGTTCTTCCAGTGTCTCCTATACTTGGCAATCCTGTTATAATAGTTCAACGCTTAACGTTAGTCCGCAGAGATTCTTCACAAACCGTCTTATCTCTCTCTTGTGTTAAATTCCGGAATTGAAGTCCTTGTGCGCATGCTCCAAAACACTCGACCACGTCCGAAGTGGTGCTCGCCAAACATGATGTGTGATAACTAATTTCCATCATTTAAAATATTTAAAATATCTGCTGGTGACTAACGTTTAACAAAAGCTATATAAGGAAGCTGCATGCCAGGTGTGGAAACACCCCCTGCCACGCACCTAACATCTACAGAATTATTAGTAGTTATCTATTTGAGGCTACCGACAGTAGAACAATGAGACCTTGGTCCTCTTAGGTGCACTTCACTTGGGATCTTACACACCCCGGCGTCTCTTTCGCTTCATAGAACAATCGGCTTAGGCCTTTTTCGAAATGTCATCAGCTGTCTCGTCGCATTCTTTTTCATCTCGTCAACTTCATGAATTTCGTGTTGCAGTTGCAGGGGACTTCGCGGCAAACGATTGCCCATAAGATAAAGGCCATAACTAGGGAGGAGTCTTGGATCTAAGGAAATAGCCCTGAAAGAAAGGCTCAGTCTTCCCAACTGTGGGATGACGAGATAAAGGAGAATACGACGAGGCAGCTGAGCGGACCCCAACAGAGGCCTTCCAATGACAACGTGACGCTTTCTACTCAATCAATCATTTGAGGGAACCTTCAGGGCTTCATTTCGATGGACTGCAAGTTTGAGAGTGCCTCGGTCGACTCGTTGTCTCCCCACGCATTCCCCAACGCGACTCAGGCCAGTAGACAACACGCCCTTCTAATGCCTCGGCCATCCGGATCCAGGGGATAGACCAATAAGTGGCATAAATGGGTGGGAAGGTCCAACTTACACCTCCCGGTCGCCCTAGCTCCCTCCGCCAGCAGTTCCGAGCTGGCGGGCGGCGGCGGGAGGGAAAGGGGATGATGAGGGGGGGATAATTGCGGGGGAGGAACGGGGGAGGGGGAAGGGAGAACGGAAATTCCTTCATCCTCCGGGGAGTAGTAGTAGGTCAGCGGACCCGACCGACCCTCCCCCCTCTTCCAACCCCCGCCGCCCTCTCCCTCCAACCTCCCCTCTCTTATCCTTCCGGTTGGGCCGTGGCGTGGGAGGGGATTTAGCTCTGCGGAGGGAGGAGTCGTCAGCAGGTGCATGGAAGTAAATAAAAGGCAGGAGGGAAAGGGGGCAGGGGGTGGGGGGGTGGTTGTTGGGCCCTCTGGTGTGTTTGTTGGTGTGTGTGTTCGTATATTTTGTGGGAGACGAGGAAAAGGGCGAACGATGGAGTCACGGGTCTCGTATACGAATATGCACGCGTAACGCGGCCCAAGTTTCCGTAACATATTTCATTCGAAACACATCCAATTCAACTCGTGTTCGGCTTATCCGATGGAGTTCACTCAAACGACACAAACTCAGTAAAGTTGCATGCGAAGAAGTAGAAATGGCAACAGTACTGCGTGTACACTGTCCAAGTAAGTGTATTCCTCCTGATTAGGGATAATAAAAACCGTCCCAAGAATATTACATCTACATCTACTTAATACCCCGCAAGGGCGTTTGTTGGGAGAAATCCTATGGATGCAGGAAAAATGGATGTGGGGCGTGTTGAGCGGTAGTGGGATGTTTAACACTGTAATAGAGGGGAGAATGTTAGGCAAACGAGGAAAGGGCAGGAATAGGATAGGGATGTTGGACGGGATGAAGGGAGGAAAGAAGTACACGGAGATGAAGAGGGACCTGATTTAGAGTATGTTGCTGGATTGGGTTTTGTTCGGAGTCACAAAATATTTATTTGACAGATATTATCTATTATTAGAAGAAAGACATATAAAAGACAAACACAGGAAAGGTGGGGAAGGCGGATTTGAGCAGGTCACAAATGTAAAAATATAAATAAATATATATATAATATAATAATAATATAATATATATAGTATAATAATATTATTATATATATGCATATATATATATATATATATATATATATGTATATATATGCATATACAAACTTGAAAATCCCGCCATACGGCGCACAAATATTCATTTAAAAAGAAATAGGTATAAGGAAAGGGGATAGGAAAACACATAAAAGGCGAACACAGGACATGTGGGGAAGGCGGTTTTTGAGCAGATCACGAAAGTAAAAATATTTCCTTATTCCGGATAAGGAAATATTTTTACTTTCGTGATCTGCTCAAAAACCGCCTTCCCCACATGTCCTGTGTTCGCCTTTTATGTGTTTTCCTATCCCCTTTCCTTATACCTATTTCTGTTTGAATGAATATATATATATATGTATGCATATATATACTATATACGACTATATAAGGTTGTGTGAAATAATTTTCGTGCGTATGTACACATCCAAGTTTATATGCATAATGCAATAATTGACCACATAATTACATTTTTGTGTAATAAAATCCGGGTGCCAGGGTTGCAGTTTTTACTGAATGCGTATATTGTGCGAAGGAAGGAGCACTTGTATTTGTTTCTGTCGTTGTCTACTTCTTTAAATGGAGCCCTGTGGTCGACTCTAACGTGCCAATGTAATATGATGCTATATATAGTCTGTGTGGGGAGAAAACTTAGGCGTCCTGTGCCTAGACTTTGTAAAAAGTCTTAAATCTTGCTTCCTCTTTTCTTAAATGAAGAGGCTTCTAGGCTAATTCCTTAAACATACCCGTATCGCTTACACTCTTCGAGTGGTAATTAAAAAAAACACCTGGCAGATTTTCTCTGAACCATTTCTTCTTACTGAATTATAGTTTTCTCCAAATAAATACTTAGTTGTACTGTATATTTCTGAAAGATTTATTCTCTTGGTCTTCTGCGATGTCTTGCGGGACATTTTGAGATGCTGATATGATTTTTTGTTGGTGTTCATAAAGTATTTTTCAGTTTATATTTTTTTTCGTTCTTTGTGTTAATTTTAATTGTGTGGCTAAGAAAATCCCTCGCGTTTCGGCTGAAATGGACGACGGGCAACTGAGGACATGCCTCTCCCACGGAGAGACGTACACACATCCATTACAAACCCCCCCTTTTCAGACCTAAAAACGAGGGGGTCACACGACGGCATGACGATGGAATTTCAGCATTTAATGATTCGGTCACGACAGTTTCGGAAGTCATTTGTCTGCAAGGGGCACTAAGCTCCTCACGCGGTCGACAGTTTCGTTCCATACTTAAAAAAATTTTTTTTGTGTTCCAAATAAAGTATTAAAAAAACTCGGGAAGTTATGAATAACACTGAAGTGTTCCTCTTCACAAGTCGTTTGTTCACTTTCGACTCGACTATCTCTCTTGAATATAAAGAATTCCTACGGGATTCCAATTGTGACGCAAGTTAGCGCAAAGGAAGTGGTGATGAGATCATTGTCCGGAGGTGGAGAAATAGTTTCCATCGAATAAAAACTTCTGATTCCTTAAGTACTGACGAAATTTCCTTCCCCCGAAATGATAGTAAAAATAAGACTTGTATAAAAACGCTAAATATGAGAATGGAAATTATAACCGTAATGTCTGGATAATGGTATAACATTGGCAAGATAGATATTTTCTTATGGTAGTATTCTTATTGAAGTTATTGCTCAAAAGTAACAAATTTATGAGTGGAACAATGAACAGAGATTATTTAAGTCCTCTGCATTGTGAAAAATCGTTATAAAAACAAAGCATCTCACAAATCGATAGATTTTCTCTGTGGGGGGCCACTGGAAGCTCGAAGATTACTTGAATGGGTTAATATAACAGATAAACACATCGTGTGAGTTTAATTCTGATATAGAGGGTATCATTACACTAATAGGTAACAGGACATTATTAATCGAAGTAACCTTGAATCTCAAATAGACAATGCGAAGCATATTTCTTCTCATTTCCAATTACCCTAAAGGCTGATGATAAAACATTTGTTTGCCAAAGATGAGGCTTGGGTATTCTTTTGCGTGCAAAACGGTAATTAACCCATACTAACTTTACTAGAACAGAAGCGCTGACTGTGATGTGATATTCCTTTGGAAGTCAATCAGTTTCAGTGAGTAGGTTATATATGTATACCCATAAACAGTAATCAACCCGAAGGTCGGTTTAGTAGGCGAAGGTGGAGTTCACCCAGCACTAAGCCCGACGGCGTGTGAAATTCACACATCAGGGTAGGAGGGACAGTTCTTTTCCCTGTGCCAGTTATGGTTTCCCAGGAAGATCTATAAATAAATAGATAAATATATATGTATATATTTTTATATGCGGGTCGTGGTGATCTAGTGGGTAGAGCGTTGAACTACTGACCGGAGGGTCCCGGGTTCGATTCCCGGGCAAGGCACTTTGGGCACCTAGTTGATTTTTCGGGTACCAGATCTTCCTGGGGAACCATAACCGGCACAGGGAAAGGAACTGGCCCCCTTACTCTGATGTGTGAATAATCTCACGCCGTCGGGCTTGGTACATGGGTGAGCTCTACCATCACCTACTAAACCGACCTTCGGGTTGATTACTGTGTTTATGATTATATATATATAATATTTATACAAATATATATATATATATATATATATATATATATATATATATATCCCTCCCATGGACTACAACCTTGTCGTGGTGGAAGGGCTTGTGTGTTCCGATGACCCCTAGAGCTGTGCTGGCGGGAGTAATAATAATTACTCCTGGAAGGGTCACCCATGCCAGATAGGTCGAAGGTTAGGAGCCAGACGAAAGGTAGTCCACGCAGCGTCTGTTCCTCAGTGAGGCGGCTGCAATGGCGTCTGACCCCAGTAGGGCGGCCATTAAGTGATGGTGTCACGTTAAAAACACTATTGAGGAAGGCAACGGGAAACCACCTCAATTATCATTCCCAAGAAAATATGATGGACGCAAAACAGAAATTGAGTCCTGGCAACTGCGGGACTCGGCCCAAGGGGCCGTGTGTCGTGCCCGGCAGCGGGGGAGGCAAGGCTTCCGCGGTCGTCATCCCACGAAATCCTTGCGGGGGAGAAATAACAGCAGCAGGACAGAAGATGCAGAATAAGACGAAAGTAGTTAGAATAGGAACCTGGAACGTCAGGACAATGTTGAGGAGAGGCAAATTAGAAAATATTAAGCGAGAGATGGAAAGAGGTAACATAGATGTTTTAGGCCTCTGCGAGGTGAGATGGAAGGATAGCGGGGATTACTGGAGTGACAATTATAGAGTAATATACAGCGGCGGGGACGAGAGCCAACGAGGGGTTGCCGTAATTTTAAATAAAGGGGTAGGAAGAAGCGTAGTCAACATAGAGCAAGCGACAGATAGAATTTTACTCGTAGAGATTAAAGCAGAGCCGACGAACTTGGTCATTATTCAGGTATACATGCCACCGAGCAACCACAAGGAGGAAGAAGTCGATGGGATGTATGATGAGTTAGAGGATATCATCGCGAGTGTCCCTGCAGGGAAACATTTGATAGTGATGGGGGATTGGAATGCGACGGTAGGCGAAGGAAGAGATGGTGGTGAGGTGGGGGACTATGGGTTAGGCACGAGGAATGAACGCGGGGAGAAAGCAATTGAATTCTGCAGGAGACAGGGGTTAGTCATCACTAACACATGGTTTAGACACCACAAAAGGCGTAGGTATACATGGAAAATGCCAGGTGACTCAGAAAGGTATCAGTTAGATTATATTATGGTTAGGCACAGGTTTAGGAACAGTGTGATAAATTCGCACAGTTTCCCAGGAGCGGATGCGGACTCTGACCACAATTTAGTTGTTATGAAATGTAATGTTCGTTTCAAGAAGATAAGGCAAGGGCGGCGGGCTAAAAAAATGGAATTTAGAAGCAGTAAATGAATTAACGAGGAAGGAGTATCAGGAGGCTGTAGAGAAAATGATGGATGACGGTAAAGAACTGAGTACTATCGAAGAAAAATGGGAATGTATCAAGAAAGGGATATTGGAAGCCGCTAAAGACACTATAGGAACCGTTAACGGGAAAAGGATAAGGAAACCATGGGTAACGGATGAGATGATTGCAAAGATGGATGAGAGAAGAAGATGGAAAAATGTAAACACAGAGTTAGGCAAAATGAAGTACAAAGAGTTAAACAATAAATTGAGAAGGGCCACAAATAAAGCAAAAGAAGAATGGTGGGAAACGCAATGCGAGGATATGGAAAGTTTACAGAAGAAGGGTGAAATTGGTGCTCTATACAGCAAGGTTAAGTTATTATCGGGAAGTAAGAAGGCAAGAGCTGTGCTAACAGTTAAAGATAAATGGGGTAAGATAATAGTTGAACCAGGAAAAATCCAAGAGAGATGGAAGGAATATATAGAAACACTGTATGGTAAAGAACTTAGGCCGACAAGGTTAGACATAGAAAAGGAACATGACGTAGAAGAAGATAGCTTAGGTCCAGGCATACTCGACGATGAAATAGAAAGGGCATTAAAGGAGATGAAAGCAAATAAGGCTGTGGGGGTGGACAATATTCCTGTAGAAATGTTGAAATGGTTAGGGAAAGGTGGGAAGAAGGCCATATATGGACTGATTCGTAGTATCTATGAGGAAGGAATCTGGCCGGAAGATTTTGTGAGATCGGTGTTAGTTCCTATTCCAAAAAAGGCAAAGGCTTCGTCATGTGAGGATTACAGAACACTAAGTTTGATATCCCACGCAGCTAAAGTTATTCTCAGGATCATCAACAAAAGGATAGAGAGTAAGGCAAATGATTACTTAGGGGATGATCAGTTTGGGTTCAGGAAAGGAAGAGGTACGCGTGATGCCATTGCAGTAATGAGATCACTAGTCGAGAGGAATATAGAATACAATCAGGACGTTTTTGCCTGTTTTGTAGATTTCGAAAAAGCGTTTGATAGAGTGAATTGGGAAAAATTAATGCGTGTATTGCAGAAAATAGGAATGGATTGGAGGGACAGGAGACTGATCCGCAACCTGTACATGTCTCAGACTGCTCAGGTGCGAGTGGGGAACGGAGAGTCCGGATGGGCAGTGTTAGGAAGAGGTGTAAGGCAGGGTTGCCCATTGTCACCGGTACTGTTCAACGTATATGTAGAGGAAATGATTAAAGAGGCATGGGAAGAACTGGAGGTAGGAATGAAAGTCGGAGGAGAATTCGTAAAATCGGTTAGGTTTGCTGATGACCAAGCATTAGTTGCTCAGTCAGCCAAGGGGTTGCAAGCATTGTTGAGTGAATTGGAGGTTCAGTGCGATAAATATGGGATGAGAATAAATATTAATAAAACAAAGGTTATGCGATTTTCCAGAAAGGAAAAGGCTAAGCTAAATATTAAAATAGGCGGGGAAAAAATAGAGCAGGTAGAACAGTTTACATATCTCGGAAGTGTTTTGGACCAACACGGTCAAAGTGGTAGGGACGTAAGGAGAAGAATTGCGCTAGGCAAGGAGGCTTTCTCAAGGAGGAGGGAGTTGATGACGGGGACGTTGAGTAGGGATGTTAAGACAAGACTCGTAAAAACTCTGATATGGAGCGTAGCTATGTACGGCGCGGAAACGTGGTCGCTGAAGCAGGAGGATAGACGTAGATTGGAGGCTTTTGAAATGTGGGTGTGGAGAAGAATGGAAAAGGTGAAATGGACCGAAAGGAAAACAAATGAGGAAGTACTAGAAATGGTGGGGGAGGAGAGGGGTTTGTTGAGAGAAATCCTATGGAGGCAGGAAAAATGGATGAAGGGCGTATTGAGCGGTAGTGGAATGTTGAAGAGGGTAATAGAGGGAAGAATGTTGGGCAAGCGAGGTAAGGGTAGGAACAGGATAGGGATGTTGGACGGGATGAAGGGAGGAAAGAAGTACACCGAGATGAAGAGGGACCTGATATAGATTAGTTTGCTAGGTGGGGAGTCACAAAATGTTTATTTGATAGTTGGGTCCATCCAAAAAAAACCTACCTTAACCGGTAGATTACCTAAAAAAAAAAAATATATATATATATATATATATATATATATATATATATATATATATATATATATATATATATATATATATATATATATATATAGTTTGAGTCCTAACTAATCTTCCGAGGAAGGCGGAGCTCAATTCCGTCAAAATTATCAAGATATTACGTGTGAGTGTTCCTTTGATGTGTTCTCATGTTGTGTGTTGCTGTCTAGGTTTTATAAACATACATATTTTTAATATACACATATTTTTGCGACTTTATAAGTAGATTATGGATTGTAAGTTACCGGAATATCCAAATCCGTGATTTTGCAGCTATCCCAGATTCCATTGACAGTCGGAACGTCAGCACTTTCACGAAACATCTCACTTCGATCACTGAGGACGTCTCCTCGCGGACATGTTCAGGAGCGGAACGAAAGCCATTAGAGCGAGGGAGTATTGAGAAGACTGGCGGAGTAGAAAGCTTAACCATCTCCTTTCCCAGGATGTCACGGGCGTTGAAGCTTCTCTCGGTAGTTGAAGTCTCCAGCGAGAGAAAGAACCGTTGCGGTCTTGGTAATCTGTTCTGATTGCTACTGCCACTTTTCGAAAAGACTTTTAACTTCACCATGCCGGGTCACTGCATCCTCAACCCCTTAAAAAAATCTACCCCCCCCTCCCCCCGTCTAACCTTCACCCCGGTGTCAGATTAAAGCCTTGAAAGGACGGGGTGATGACGCAACGCTGCCTCCTTTCCTTCTTCAAGGTCGCGGGTGCCCTAGGGCCCCAGTGCCGCGGCAGCCACCTCTACATCTCAAGGGAGAGGGGAAAGGGAAAAGGTTTTAAGCAGTTCGGCTGCAGTCCAGGAGACGTTGTGGTGGTCTTTTTGAAAG